>VZTB01006927.1:198879-241456 GCA_013397245.1 Thryothorus ludovicianus | reverse complement strand
TCCCATCCCATCCCATCCCTCTCCCTGCCCGGCTCACGGGTTCCAGCCCAGGTCTGTGGGATTGATGTAGAGGATTCCGGCCCGGGACACGGTGGCTGGCGTGGCCGTCCGCAGGTGGCTGATCTCAAAGATGAGTCGCATGGTGGGAGTGAGGGGGATGCGCTCGTTGCTGGCCAAGGTGAGAACCTGGGGGAAGTGGCTCATTGTGGGGGATATCTGGAGTTGGTCCTCCCAAGATAACAAGTGAGCAAAGCCCCTGGGGTGTGATGGCACCAACCTTATTGTCATCCATGACTGTGTTCAGAGACTCAATCCACATTGGATCAATGTCTCCATCAAGGATGATCCATTTGGGCCCATCATGCGTGATGTTGGCCAGGTCACGCATTGCTGTGGAGAACAGACCTGCCCCACAGAGAGACTTTGGTTGTTTCTCTCTACACACAACCATTTGCTGGAGGACTCATGGGATTGGTGCTCCCATGAAACACATTCCTTCTCCCAATCCAGAAAACAGCCCCAAAGAAAAGTCTTCCCATTCCATCTCACATCCCATAAACTGAGCCCACAGCACTGGTGTCTCACCATCCTTCCATTCCCGTGTGGCTGGATGAATGATTCCGAACAGCTCATCGCAGGTCACAGCCTTGGGGTCGAGGTCCACAGTGACTGGCCTCCTCTTCAGTGTTTTGTATGTCTTGTTAAGTGACTTCAGCACCTGTGCAGAGAGGATGGTGCAGCCACAGGTGCTGATCCCACCAAGACAATCATAGCCTTCAGTAGCCTGCAGTGGGGGCATGGAGCCCTGCTCCCACCTGGACGGCTTCTGGGAAAGCACCCAACCTCCCTCTGCAGAACCAGTCCCTGGACAGGGCATTGTGGAAGCCCAGGCCCTGAAGCCAGCACTGTCCTGTCATCCTGCCAGCAGCACAGCACACTCAGGATCAATCGTGAGAGCGTGCCCCTGTCCTCTGTCTTTCTCTATGCTCTGCTTGAGGGTGTCTTGGGCAGCCCCCAAGCTCTACATCCCAAACCTGCTCAGCTGCATGGGCTCAGTCTGGCACACACAGTGCTCGAGGGCCTGGCATGACCATGGCTGCACTGCTGTCCTCCACCCAAATACTGCTCTGGCAGAGCTGGGGTCTGCATGGCCCTCACCAAGAAGCTGTGGGAGGCCATCGCATATGCTTGGCCAAAGCCTGAGCATGGTTTGCCCTGTGTCCTCAGCATGGTTTGGCCCCTACCTGGGACTTGCCGCAGCCAGCATTGCCGACAACGAAGACAGAGTGTCGCACTTGCAATAGTTCCTCCAGCTGTACCACCTTCAGCACAAAATTCTCCTCTGCCTGCAGCTTTAGCTCCAGCACAGACTCACGGATGACCTGGGAGGGAGAGTAAGCACTGACCACCAGCAGCCTTGGAAAGACCCTGGAGATGAGATGAATAGACCAGAAGCACTGAATGGACCATCGGCCTCTGGATCCTGCCAGGGCTGGGACATCTCTGGCAATGGTGCCGTGCTTGGTCTTGCACCTTCTCAAAGTTGAGGTCCCTCTTCCTGGGAACATCCAGTGCTGGAAACAGGTCTCCAATCAGCCCCAAGAACACAGGCAAGTCATCAGTCACAATCTTGGGGATATTGAAGTCTCGTAAAGCTCTCATCAAAACCTGGTCCTCTGCAGAGCCAGGGTCGCCTCTCTTCAAGGAGCCTGCCACCACCAGCACGGACTTGATGGCCCGTAGCCCCCAGTCGTAGTGGTCCTGTGACAGGAAGCAAGGGAATCACCATTTCACTTCCGTGAGGAAGAATTGCTTCAAACAGCACTGCAGAGGAACACCCTGTCCGTTGGCCAGGTCATGCATGTGGCATCCAGTGGGCTGGACCTAAACTGAGCTTATTTACAGGAGAAGCCTCTGTCAGTCATAGGGGTGGTTTGGAACTGGGAATCTGACTTCCTTCTTCAGGACAGGTTTATGTAAATCACCTCTCTTGAGATGGATAATGTCTGAATGCTGTCACCTTAACTAGCCTAATTCTAATTCTAATTCTAATTCTAATTCTAATTCTAATTCTAATTCTAATTCTAATTAATTCTAATTCTAATTCTAATTCTAATTCTAATTCTAATTCTAATTCTAATTCTAATTCTAATTCTAATTCTAATCTTAATTCTAATCCTAATTCCATGCTATTCTACTTTTGGGCTTCTTGATTTCTTCCTTAAGGCAGAAAGGTACCTTCAGGATTTGCCAGGTAAAAGTGGATTCTGTCCAGCCATAGACCTGAGCTGTGCAGAACTGTCACTCCGTGTGTCACCACCAGCAATCACACTACAGTGTGTCAAGTTTGATGATCAAATGGACTACTTCCTCTTGCAGCCAGCACCATGTAATATTGTTAATTACCTGTTTCGAGAGCAGCTCTTTGCAGAGTGTGTAGAGAGTGATGAACTTTCTTGCCAGGAGCCTGGCATCAAGAAATCCCTCTGCCACAAGCATGATTTCGCAGATCAGTTCAAAATCAGGGACCACCATAGCGCAGGGTCTAGAGAGGAGGAGCTGCAGTTGGCAGGGCTGCTTCCCACGTTCTTACCCTCCCACAGCTCCTGAGGTTTGCCTCCAAGTTCCCGGTGTAACAAACAGTCAGTTGCTGCAGTTACACTGCTGGGGTCTCCTGCCCAGACTCCTTCACCAGATTGGGGTGCACCAGCACCTCTGCAGTCACAGGTTGAGTTTCACCAAGGACAGGGGTCACACAGCATGTCTGTGCCTCCCCTTCCAGTGCTTCACTACCTTTTCGTCCTACTCTCAACTGGATTTTTAGTTGAGGATGGCAACCCACCTGAGCATACTCTCCCCTTGCTGAGCATACTCTCCCCCAGCTCATTCTGCCTGGCCACCTCTGGGGAGTAATAGGACTGTCCCGTGGTGCAAAGGGCTCCCTCACACCAGGGCCACCAGTGCACACAAGCACCCTTGGCTTAGGTCACACTGTGGATGTTACACATGAGTTCCAGCAAGGAGGAAAGTGACACCAACCAACCTGAACAGAGCTTTCAGATTCTCAGGCAGCTCTGTGCGCCCAGCATAACCAGGGTTCATGGTGATGAACAGCCCAACCGATGGCACCAGGGAGATGGTCTCCCCAAGGAAGTTGAATTTTTTCTTCTTGGCACGAATTGCATCTTGAATACATTTTACCTGCCAGGTGTGCAGAGGTGTTAGTGCTGGCAGTTCCCAGCTCCCTGCCCAGTGCACTGGCTGGCCCTGACTGCTCCCCAAGGAGAGCCTGAGGGTTTGGCTGTCCCAGGAATAATATTGAGATCGAGCTGAAGCCACAGCAGCAGGAGAGCTGGCCTTAAACCAGCTCCTTCCTAATCACCCCAACTCCCTTTCCCAGGTGACAGCAGAGCTGAGGTGTGAGGTCACCAGGATGGGGCACATCTGGGCTGTAAGGTTTAACTGTGCCCAAATGCCCTGCACTACTGTGCTTCTACCTCCCACCCTGTGTCCAGACAGGACATAATGAAGAGAACAGTGTCAAACTGTCCTTCGAGTCAGGTTTAACTGGGGCAGCATCCAGGACACGAGCTGGGAAGTCTCTTTGGCACCCAGTGGGTTGTGGGGACAGTGCGCACCTGCACCGCAATGACAGACAGGACCTCCACCAAAATGCGATTGAACTCATCGAAGCAGCCCCAAGCGCCTGTCTGGGCAAGTCCTTTGTAGATGTTCCCACAGGACTGGAGAGAAACAGAGCGGTGGGACAGGGCTCAGGCACTGCGACCCCTCACAGCAGCTGCCATGGGGGCTTTGGTGACAACATGCAAGTGCTGAGAGCTGCTTGTGCCTTACAGATTACACTCTTCCCTAGGGAAATTAGGGAAATTCCCCATAGTGATAAAGCCCCCCTGATGAAGCTCCCCTGGGCTCCCATAGACCCAAAACCAGGGTCCCCTTGTCTTGGACACCCCATGGTTCTCACCTCAGTGTCGTCATCCATGCCCTACCTTGTAGTCCATCTGCTCAGAGCAGTTGAACACGTAGACCATAATCCCCACAGCCCGGCCCAGGTCCTTGGTGGTCTCTGTCTTCCCGGTGCCTGCAGGACCAGCAGGGGCCCCCCCCATGTAGAGGTGAAGGGACTGTGTCAGGGTGATGTAGCACCTGTGGAAGGAGGACAAAGGGGCTTGGCAGGGCCTGTGGTGTGGCCATGGTGCCAGGGGCAGTGGGAGGTATAGGAGCCAAGCCCCAACCTGTCTGTCAGGGGGGTGATGACCAGCCGGGGGGTGTTCCCCAGGTACTCGTAGGCATACTGGAGCTGAGCGTCGCAGATGTTGGCGAAGCAGTGCCTCTTCCCTTCATCCCAGCGGTGCCGGAGCTGGGACTGCCAGGCAAATGCCTGGGAGGTCTCCACCTGCGGAGCAGCTGGCTGTGGAGGGCAGGTGGGCACTGGCACTGCCCACCCTGGCCCACTGGGACAGCGACATGCTCTGCCTCAGGACCGTTCACCACCTCCCACACAAGGACAGTGTGCAAAGCGGTTCCAGGGCCGTGCCAGGGTGGGTGAGGACCATCCCTCCTCATGGCCCATCCCAGGCCACACCTGCCAACAGGGGTGCCTGGCCTGAAAGTAATGGAATTGACAGGAATTCCGTGTAGCAAAAATTCCCTCTTGTACCAAATACCTTGGTTTGGATCATTTTGGCCACAACATCCCTTGCATGGACATCAATAGTACAGATTGTCATGATCTTCATTCTGTCTCCAGCACTCAGGTTCCCAAGGAGCAGTGAAATCAGAGCATTCAGCCGAGTGATCTGGGGAAGGACAGAAATAATGGATTATGCCCTCATCTGCCCACCTCTCGATGACCTCTGGCCTGGCAGAGAGGCTCGGGCAGGCTCCAGGTCAGGTGTGAGTGACGCCAACCTGCTTTTTGTTATAATCCTTTAGGGCATTCTCGTAGCCTTTCTCCAGATTCGCAAAGGCAACACCAACCTCTGTCGTCCAGCAGATCTGGGTGCACGTGAGAGCGACCTGCAGCAAACCATGGGGACAACATGACCATGAAGAGGAACCTGCTGTGGCTCAGAGTGGGTGCCTGTGCCTCATGAGCTCTCTGGCTCTTCGTCCTGTCCCTCTCAGAGCTGGCTCAGCCTGGCCGCGTGCAGCAGCACCCACCTGTGCTGGGTAGTCAAACACCCACTGTTCCCGTGGTTTGTCCTCGTAGGTGCCGAGGGCCTGTGGGATGAGGCTTCGCAGTGTTGAGCGCATGCACAGCAGCAACCGGTTCAGCCAAACCTCGACCTGGAGGGTCACATCCAGCAGAGCTGAGCTAGTGGCTCCCAGCCCGCTCAGGCTGCACAAACCCCTCTCTGCACATCGCAACACGTCACAGGGGAGAGTCTGGTGCTGGTCCCGCAGGGCACATCCCACGGGATGTGGTGAGGGGTGGTCTGAGGGCCCAAGGGGTAACCACTCTGCAGCCCTCGAGGGACTGTGAGGCTGAGCAGGTTCACATGACTGTGCTGCTCTATACCTACAACGCAGGCGCCATTTCTGGGGTTTTTGGTCAAAAATCTTTGTAATTGCGTTTTTCTAGTCCTGCCAAACTGTTAGAGCACAACCAGCAAAAGGCCCATCCCCATCCTCAGCCTGCTCCTCGCCTCAGCATGCACAGTCTCCACGAAGCTCAGCTGACCTGGCCAGACAGGTCACAGTCTGCATCAAATGCCACATACTCCCCATCTCGGCTGAACATCCCATGGGCCACCTTCTGAGGCTTGTTGTCTGAGCCCTGCAGGAATTTCAGCTTGGCCAAACTGTCGAACAGCTTCGTCAAGTGCCGGGACACCTGAGAGCAGAAGCACAGCCACTGTCAGGACCCCTATCATGTGCAGAGGTGTGATCAGCAATTTGATCTACTCCCAGGTGTTCCATGGGCACTGCACCCCCAGGAAGGGGCATCAGGAGAGGTGTTCTGCCCATAGGAGTGAAAAATGTTATGAATCTGCTCAAACAAGTGCTCATACAAATGGCATAGGACTCACCCCCATGCTCACACACAGCCTATACCTCAAGAGGCTCAGTGCCCTTCGATAAAATATCCAGTAGGTCCGCAGAGGAAACAAAATAGAACCGGGGAAAAGCCAATCTTTTGGTCTCAAGGTATTCAGCCAAGGCCTTCTCACAGACTGCCAGCCTGGAGAAAACAGGAAAACCTGCCATTAACCCCCATATATCAGTTCTACTCTTTGCTCTGTCCTTGTCTTGCTTTGGAGGAATCAACTCCTTCCTTTGACCTCCCAAATGCTTCACCAGGATGACTTGATCCTTACCTGTCCTGCAGTGCTTCCAGCTGGGTGTGCAGCCCAGGCTTGTTGGTGCATTCAATCACGTTGGGAGTTTGTACTGCATTGGCCATTAGTTCCTGAAGAGAAAAAACACTTCAGCCAGCCCGAACTGGCAGAGAGCTGCAGGGAAAAGGAGAGGGGGGAATGGGCTTCGCACTCGGAAATCCTCGTCAATGGTATCAAATTTCTTCGACTCCTCTGGCAGTTGACTGCGTGTGTCTTCAGATGCTATGAAGATTGTTTCCAGGTGACTCCACTTCCTCTGCACCTCAAACCAGGTGTTGATAACAATGTCAGTGGTTGACAGCTTCTGTTGCCAGTCCTGTGCCCTCTGAAGGAAGAAGGCTCGGTACTTGGAGGCCAACACGTTCTGCAGCTGCATTTGGTTGTCCTCCAGCGTCTCAATGAGCAACTCATCCATCTTGAGTAGGGGGAGCTGGGTCCTGTTGTGGGGCTCATACTCAAACTCCATTGTTGCCCAAGTCATGTCCAGGGCATTCAACACCTGCAGTTGGGGCAGGAGGAAGAGCTGGATGCCATGGTGCTGGGCCCAGCCCCTGTGGGGAAACGGGAGAACAGAGGAGCGCCTACTCCAGGCATCAGCTCCACAAGTTCTGTGTGCTCCCTGCAGACTCCAGCCCCAAGAACCAGAACACAAGCCCTTGACAGCCACAGAGTCACACTGGCACAGGGGTCTCAGCAGAGCAGGGGGAGCTGAGCCCCATTTACCTTCTCCATCCCAGCCTCCTTTGACGCTTTGTCCACAATGCCGCGAACCTCCTCCTCAAACTTGTGTAGGTTCAGCTGCAGCAGATCTGCCAGGGTGGTGTCCTCGGACATGGTGAATTGCACCTGGAGCAGAATCGGCATGGTTGGGCCAGGGACTCCCCTCCACAGAGAGCCAGACCAGCAGCTCACCCAAACAAACTCATTATCACCCACATTTAGAGACCCTACATAAATATTTGCATGTGGCCAGATTCAAACCTAATGGCACCCTTCCCTTGCTAGGTGAGGATCTTGGGAGCCTCCTGGACCAGGGGCTGGAGCTCCCTGTGCCAGGGATGGGCAGGAGGACTCAGGAGCACCTTGGCTGTCTGCACAAGCTCCTGCCAGTGCCGGTCCCTGATGGCTGGGTTCTGCAGCTCGCTCACGGCGCGCAGGGATGTCATCATGTTCTTCATGCTGCTGTCCAGCCCTATGAACGCGTCCCAGCTCTTCACCTCCTTGTCCAAACTCCGGATGTCCTTAGCAAATTTCTTGCACTCAATATCCATATCCTCAACATTAAGCTCTGCCCACTTGGTTGTCTTCCAAGTGGCGATGCTCAAGTTCACCTAGACTCAGGATACATTTTCACGACATATTATTAGCAGAAGCATCCCTGCCTGGGAAAAGCAGCAGCATACCTGGTGCCTGCACACCCTGTGTGCCCACCAGGTCTCCCACACATGCACACATCATGCAGACCTGCTCTAAGTGTAACAAACTGCCCCATGTCTCATCCTCCCTCTGCTGGCAATGAGCTCTCTGAGGAGTTGCAACAGCTCTGCACCTTTGGCTGGCAATGGCCAGCTGGCACCAGGTGCCTGTGCTACATGCCCATGCCAGTCAAGAGCAGCCTGCTGTCCAGGCCTTGCCTGGAAGCAGCATTGGGCACTGTGCCCTGGCTTCCAAATCACGGCACATACCAGGGTGACCATGTCCCAGAGCTCCTTCAGCAGGCACAGCTCCTTGCGACACAATTTAAGCTGTTTGTACTCTGGGACTGTCACCTCAAACAGTGCAGCTGAGGTGGCCAGGGCTGCCATTTCCTTCTCCAAGGCCGTGATGCTCTTTTGTTGCTGGATGGAGGAAAGGAAAATATGTCAGTCAGGGACTGTGTGCCAGGGACATGTTCCAGCAGTGGCTTCATCCCTGCTGCAGGGGGAGATCCTCCCTGTCAGTCTGGGAGCTGGAACCAGACTCTCCCCAGCATCCAGTGTCAGGGGTGGCCAGGCAATGCCAGTGGGGACAGTAGTGGCCCTGGTATCTTCCCCTTCTTTACCCTGTTCAGTGACGTGTAGGGGTCTGGGTCTGTGTACAGGAAAGGAGCATTTTCCTGGAAACTCTCCCGGAAGGCAAGCTGCTGGACCTGTGTGGGAGGATGGGGCTCATGCAGACAGCCAGGATCTGGCAGCTGGGAAGAGCAGCTGAGCCTTGCCAAAGTTGCCAAGGAGCTGCCTCCCTGCCCACGGCCCTCAGGCAGGCACCTCAAAGTCCTGGCACTTGTCGCGGAGGATGGCAGCCTCGGCGGCTTGCAGGGGGGCCGCGTTCTCTGCCACCCGCAGGCACAGCTTCTTGTTGTTGTCCCAGTGCTCGGGCAGTTTCTGCAGTGGACACCATGTTGGGTCACCAGCCTGGCCCCAGTAAGCCCTTGCCCAGCCCCCCTCACCCTAAGCTGCCTACCTGGAGCTGCAGGTGGATCTCCTCCGGCATCTTGTCCCCATACGTCCTGAGCAGTGCGACTGTCTCCTTCAAGGGCTCAAACATGGTGTCAGTCACCTCCTGCCTCTCCCTGACTCTCGCCAGGTGTCCCATCACTGCCACCAGTCCTTCATAGTCTCCCTCCTCCAAAGGTTTACTCAAGCCAGCAGTGGACTGTTGGATGAAATCCTGCAACTCCTGAAGACTGAGAGGACAACGACACTCACCAGGTGTCCATGGGGCTTGGGCCTCACTCTGCAGGGCATGACACCCCAGAAACTCACCCCTGAAGGTGCCTAGAGCCTTCACTGGGAACCTGCACTGTCAGGGCTGTTTCTCTGGGTCAGCCCTGCCCTGGCACGCAGTGGTGCCTGTGCCACAGCTTAGCTGGGCTTCAGTCAGTGGGAGCACCCCGTCCCTAGGCCAGAGCTGACCATGCCTTACCTGCTGGTGACATGGTGGGCAAGGTACTGCCGCAGCACCAGGCTCTGGCCCTTGATGGCAGCCAGTAGAGCCTTCTTGAAGGGGCGGCAGTCACTCTGCAGCCACCCCCCAAACACCTTGGTTTCCTCAAACCCCAACACCTCTTCATGCAGTGCCTCAAGTATGTTGATCTGGGGACAAGAATGGGTCATAGTTGGTGGCTGGCACCTCCCTGGGCACCCAGTGTCTTCTAGGGCACCCCAAGCACCCATCCCATCTCAAGGCACCCATCCCACACCTCCTGTTGAAAGAGCTGGAGGGGCGGCAGCCCAGGTGCCAAGGGCTTCTCTGGCTGTTGCTCTGTCTCCCCCTCTACAGGGGCGAGGGTACTGTCCAAGGTGAGGAAGCGCTGCAGGAACTCCTCGGGGCTCTCCTGCCACAAGTGGGAGTGCTCCTCAAAGCTGGCGCTGAATTCTTCCCCTTCTGCCATGGTGCTTACCACCAGTGACATCAGCTTCTCCTGCATCCTCAGGAGATCTGCCTGCTCCTCCAGTGCAGTCTGAGGGGACAGGCAAAGCTCGGGGACTGGCCAGGGACACCGGCCACCCTCACTCGCTTCCTGCTGAGCTGTGAGCTGCTGTCTGTGATGGACTCACCTTGTAACTGACTGCCCCCTCCAGCAGCCGTGGCATGGAGGCTGCCACCGCCTCTGTGTCCCCAAGCAGCCCCTCCACCAGCACCAAGAAGCTGTCACCAGCCCCTGCCTCCAGCGAGGGCTGGTACTGCACCCGGCCCTCGCACAGCTCCATGTGCACCTCGAACAGCGGGGACACCTGGGCCTGAAACAGGTCAGTGCCTGATGTGGGGCTTCATGTCCCACAGCCCTGCAAGCTGCAGGGAGCGCAGGGACAGTCGCCTTTGGCCACTGATGAAACTGACAGTGAGCGGTGGGACACCCCGAACCCAGCACAGGGACACCCACTGCCAGAACACCGGGACCTACGTCAGGTTCCATGTTGGTGAGCAGCAGCTGCAGGGTTTTGTGAACAAGTCTGCAGAGCCCTTCCAACACAGTTCTGTCTATGTATACCACGTAGTTCCTCCATATCCGCGAGGACAATTCAGCCTTAAACAGATCTGCATTCTCCTGCCAGGAGAAAACCAGCTGGTGTTAGTCAGTGAACACCCAGCAAAGGCATCAGCTCCTGACATTGCTTCTAGTCCTTCCTCATGCCCCTGTGAGCCATCTAGTACTCCAGGGCCATGTCTCACCTTCACCATCCCCTGGATCTTTTCGCCTGTACTCTCAATGACAGCGCGGCGCTGAGCTAAGGCGTTTTCTTTCCCATCGAGGTCCAGGAGCGCAGTTTCCTTGTTGTCCTTTCTTCCAAATAAGGGAGTGGCTGAACAGTCCTGCAGGGAGGAGAGAATGGGTCTGCTCTGCTGAGCCAGGAAAAGGACAACCCCAGCTTGATGTGTCCCAGAAAGATGCTGGTGAAGTGCCAGCAAACATTACCTCCATCAGCTGAGTGATTTTCTGTAGGTTCAGCTTCGCTCTCTGGACACGTTTCTGCAGGTCATGCAGGGTGTCTCTCATCTCCTGGATGTATTCCATGACACCTAGGAGGGAAATGGGCACACAAGCATGTTGTGGAGACACCCCCAGGGCAGTGGGAGGTTTTCTGGTGCTGGGGACCAGGGATCCCCAAAATGCACAAGGAGGATCCCCCACTTTGGATGGCCAAGGTGTGGGTTTGTACCTTCATGGTTCCAGAACAGAGACTTCTCAGCACTGGCCAGACGGACATCCAGGGCCTTCATCTCCTCTGCCAGCAGTGGCTTCTCCACTGGCATCAGCTGCTGCTTTACCTGAGCCAACATGTCCTCAGTGAGCACCGAGGAACAGGGTCCCCACCCCACCAACACAGTGGCAGGGGACAGGAGGTGGATGGTACCAGCCAGGGCTTGGCTTAGCCACAGGATGGGCAGGGACCTGAGGTGCCGGTGATGTGCCTGTGGTACCCAAAGTCCCCAGCACCTTTCAGCCTGAAAAAGCAGCTGGGTTGTCTCCCCTTCCAAACTTGCCTCATTGTACCAGCCCACG
The DNA here is from genome assembly GCA_013397245.1 of Thryothorus ludovicianus. Lineage (NCBI taxonomy): Eukaryota > Metazoa > Chordata > Aves > Passeriformes > Certhiidae > Thryothorus > Thryothorus ludovicianus. The sequence continues at coordinate 230,107 of VZTB01006927.1, read as the reverse complement.
ATGAGCTCCAAGTTGTCCCCTATCTTTTGAAAAGTCTCATTTTGGGCAAAGAGGCTCTCAGCATTGCTTGGGATGTCTGGCTGCTGCTGGATGTGCAGGTACTTCACCTCCCGCAGGACGGCGGAGAGCTGCGAGACACCAGGGCCAGGAAGGGTCATTAGCAGCACCCACTGCAGCTCGGGCAGCCCCCAGGGCCACAGGGTCACCACGGGGCAGCAGGTGCTGGTGTTGCCTGTGCCAGCACTGACCTCTCTGCTGAAGTTCACGCTGAGGAGCCCAGACTCAGGGTCCCTCTGGAGCAGGGGCTGCTCCAAGCTGAAGTGGCAGTCTTGGCCGGGTCCACTTGCCCATTCCTTGTAGATCCTCTTGCTGTAACGTTGCAGCATCCCCATCATTTCCTCATACTTCCCAGACACCAGCTGAGCCTCAGCACCCACCATGGCACTGTCAGAGCCACAACAAAACTGCTGGAGAATGACACGGGAGGGGACCTACTCCAGGCTGCATCCTGCCCTACTGCTGCCCTGTGTCCCCATGGGATGACAGGGGACTTGCACTTACGGGTGGTCAATGGCCAACAAGTCCTTGTGTGGCCCCTCTAGCCGCTGCTGCAGCTCCAGAGCCCACTTCAGCTGTCCAGCCACCTGTGGCAGGTTCTTCTGGATGGCTGGGGCCCCCCCGTGAGGTGGTGGGGACACCATCCTGGTGTCATACAGCGCCTTCACACTCTCCAGTTCGGCCTCAAACATTTCCATCAGGGCCAGGAAGCAGGGGGAAGCCTCAGCCCTGATCAAGGGTCGCTCCAGCATGGAGGCAAACATGTGCACCAGCTGCAGGAGAGAGAGGCAGGCACTGGTTCCTGCCCCCTGGAGCAGTCCCAGGACGGGCGAGTCCCCGGGTTCCTGTGGGAGCTGCATGCCAGGCTGCTGGTCTGGGGCACAGGTACCTTCACAGCAGCTGTCAGGCGGTTACAGTCATCAAACCCCTGGCAGAAGATGGCAGCCAGCTGCTTATTTGCATCTTCAACCTTCTTCTGGAACTCTGCAAAATCTCTGTTCCATTGCTGCCATTGAGAGCAAAATGATTTAAAGTGGCACAGCCCCTGAGCCTCCTTCCCAAATCCTTCAGGAAGGATTTGCTGAACCCAGAGGGTCCAGAGCTCTTTGACCTGCTCCAGAGCCAGCCCTGTGCTGCTGTGGGACAGTCCCATGTTTCCCTCTGCAGCATGTTCTCACAAGAGACTTTTTTCTTTTCACTTAGCCAGTGTTAAAACCTCCATTCCAGCATCCATTACAATTCCTCTCCAGCATCTGCTCACCTCTTCGTCGGGATCCAAGGGATCATATTTGCATTCAGCAAAAGCTTTGGTGGCTTCACAGACGTCCTCAGAGATCCGCAACACCCAGGTCACAAGGAAGTTTCCTCGCACCCCACCCAGCACTGTCTTCTCCAGCTTCAGAAAGTCAATGGCTGCCTGGAACAGCTCCTGGCAAGGATAAACCCCCTTTGACTTGACTTCCCGTCCCAGGCTGCAGGTGCAGGAGCTGCAGCACCAGCACAGGGCTGCATCCTGCCAGTTCAGCAGTCCTGAGGAGCCTCCCCACAGGGGATGGCCTGGCCAGGGTGTGCCCATCCTGGGGCATACATGGGGGCTCAGGGCTGGGGGGGAAACTGTGCTGGGAATGGTGCCACTGAGCTCCCAGTGATGTCCCACTGTGCCAACAGCCCCAGGCTGCAGCTGAGTTCACCCTGTGCCACCTTCACCCCAGGATCCTCAGGGCAGGGAAGGCACTGGGCCTTAAATGCTGTGCTGTCACCTTGATGGTCTTGAGCCTGTGCAAGAAGGCATCCATCCTCCCAAAGAGCTGTGTGGGGGGAAACTCCCAGAGCTCTGGCTGCTCCTTGGGAGGAGAGAGGTGCTGTCAGTCTGGTGCTGGTGTGCAGGGGGTCAGTTGTTCCTGCACCATCCCTGCACCCACCGGGAACAGTGTGGGCATGAGGTCAGAGCAGTAAGTGCTGTAGGACTGGAAGAACTTCTCTGTGGTTGAGATGGCTAGTTTGAGTCCCTCCAGGGTCTCCTGGGGTTCTCCTTGCAGCCCCTTCAGCATGTCCTCTGGGTTCAGGAATTTATAGGTCTGGGTCAGACACAGGCAGGGAACATTGTCAGGAGGACACGGAGGCTCCTCCTGCCCCCTTCATCCCCACAGACTTGCTAGTGGTTGCCTGCAGCCCGTGCCTGCCCCAGACTCTCCCCAGCTCTATGCAGGGCTCTGCTGTTCCCTTGTCTAGGGTGTCTCTGCATCACCACGACTGGACTCTCGGCATGTGCCCCAGAGAGACAACTAGAGGGGACAGGTGTGCGTCAATGCTGGCCCTGGGGCTGTACCAGGCTGATTAAGAAGTTGCAGATCTCCTGCAGGATGCGGGCTATGTGGGCAGGTGAGTGGTAGTGCACGCAGTGAGCCCGGAGCAGGCAGACAGTGGAGAGCACCTTGGGCACGAAGGGCCGCAGCTGTGGGAGCAGAGCCCAGTCAGTGTGGGGCTGCAGCAGAGCCAGGGGATGTGTCCCCCCAAAGCCTCTGGGGCTCTGTGCTGCCCACATGAGGCCACCAAGCTGTGCCTGGTTATTTTACCATATGCCACTTACCAAGGAGTAATCTGCTTGCTCCATCTCCTCCACCAGCGCCTGCAGCGGCTGCAGGTGGAGGCTGACATCATTGGCTTCCTCCAGACCTAGGACATGGAGAAAGTCTGTGTTGGGATGAGGACACCTTGTTGGAGGCAGCCAACACCATGTCATGGGACCTCACCACCACTGACGGCACTGAACATGTTCTGCAAGGATGGCCAGTAGCAGCTGTCAGCCTTCTCCAGCGTCTTGGCCAGCACTGTCACTTGGGGTGAGCGCAGCTGGCAGGGGAGAGGTGTCAGGATCAGCACGGGCAGCTCAGCACGGGGGGCTCAGCATGCAGACATGTGGACCACCATGGGTGAGACAGTACCTGCTCACTGATGCACTCCAAGTTGGTCACCCTGGTCTGCCAGAAATCAAACTCGACCCTGGGCAAGGGGTGCAGCCCCTCCAGCAGTTGCTGCGCTGGGTCCTGGCTAAAGATCTCTTCAACCTGCTGGAACCACTCAATGACGACGGTCTCGATGGTGTGCAGCACTGAACCATCTATAGGCTCCACCAGGCTGAAAGGCAGATGGGTTATGTCCCCTGGGAGGCCTGAACTGCCTCGGGGGAACCCCAAACCACCCTAGGGAAGCCTGTCACGCCTGCTTATGGCTGTCTCTGCTGGTGCAGATGTCTGGCATGAACCCCTCAAACACTGTCTGCTGCAAGGTCTGGCTGTGCCCAGGGCTCTGCAGGGACTGAGCCAGTATCCCAGCTCTTGTCCCTCCCTGGGCAGTTTATGTTATCCTGTGCCCCTGCCAGGCTTTTCCGGCACCAAGTGGTTCCAGCAGCACTTACTAGTCCAGGGCAGCACCTGAGTCTTCCCAGCCGACCAGGTGCTCAGGCAGTGGGAGCAGTGGCTTTCCCTGTATCTTCCCACTCATCATGAACATCTTGTTCTGCAGCTGGTGGGTGTGTCGCACAATGTCATCCACCACAATGCTGGGCCAGCCCAGCTTCTCATCCTGGCTCAGGAGCAGAGGGGACACAACCTGCAAGGCAGGGCTGGGTCAGGCATTTGGTCATGGCCTCCTGTACACAGGGCAAGGGGCATCCCAGTGTTCCCTCTCACTGCCCACTGAAGCACAGTCTCAGTGCAGTCATGGCTCTGTTGGCCGCAGACTGGTTTTGCTGATATTTGTCTCATCAGTTACCAAAAGGCCCCTTGCTCTAGGTTTCCAGCTCTCATGGCCTGGGAAGTGCAGGAAGTGGCACAGTGAATGCATCTAGTGGAGTCAGGGGCTGGCACGTGAGCAAAAGCCCCCAGCAGGGGGAATTGTAGGGACTCCTGGAACTGATGCAGCTTTTGGGGTGCTCTGGACTGGCAGCGGGAATATTTGTGGAAAGTTTTAGAGAAATCCACTTAGATTCCCAGCTGCAGGGTAGAGATAAGTGGATATGATTATGAGTTTCTAAAATTACAGGGAGGAAGTGATCCAGTTGGGGCCAGAAGAAAACTGGGTTGGTGACCTTCACCCAGTTCTTGTCCCTGTGGGCCTTGTTCAACATAGGATGGGAGCCACCACAAGGTCAGGCTGAGAGCCTGGGACACGTTTTCTTCTATGAATTTTAATTTTATTTGGAGCCCACCTGGAAATTTGGCTAGAGCAGCCTACAGTGGAGGTCCCAGCACAGCAGTGTACCCAGGGAGCCCAGGTCACCCTGCTCACCCCAAGCCTGTGCCTTCATGGGTAACCCACCTCCAGCAGCACGGTGATGAGCTGCTCCACGGGTGAGGGGTCAATGTCTCCCACCAGCAGAGCACTCCGACAGTTTTCCCCGGTGATGTTGTCCCCCTCCTTCTTCACACAGTAGAGTCCCTTGCCCTTTAGGGCAGGAGGGAAGCAGGTAGTGGGCAGGATCTGCCCAGCAGGGTTCAGCGCCAGCACCAGCTCCAGCATTTCTGGTTGCTTGAAGAACTTGTCCAGCATGACTGAGGTCTCCTCGCTGGCTGCAAACTTGCCCCACTTGTCTGGCCGGACACGCAGCAGCGCCGTGGCCAAACTCTCGAGGAGGCCTAACCGCTCATCCTGCGTGGTTGTCATTGTGCCAGCACTGGGCTCGGCTGCAGCTCCCCAGCACCTGGGGTGGTCCAGTGGGCAAAACCCTGCTCAGCCAGGGGCTGTGCAGACCCCACATCCTGACCAACTGACACTGCCCATCCCAACCCTCCACTGCCCTCAGCCTTCCCTCTGCACATGCAGTCTTAGTGGAAGCTGCCAGGCCCATCCCTGCCTGGTCCCAGTGGCTCCAAGCCTACCCCACCCCTGCCTGCCCCACCACCACCTATTGCCCCTCACCCCAATCTTACCTGGCTCTGCTGCTTCCCTGTTGCACTCCTCAGCCCTCCAACAGCCTCCAGGCACTGTCTGTGCCCCAACTGATACTGTCAGGCGTTCAACCAACAGTCTGTGCCCCAACTGACCCTGGCACCAGCCCAACGGGAACCAGCACCAGCCCAACCGCCAGGCTGCCCTTCCCCCTCCACAGCCCACACTGTCCCCATCCCTCAGCAAGGGCTGTGTGCCCACTCTGGCCACACTCAGGCTGCAGTGCCAAAGGCGTCCTCTGAGGCACAGGATGGGCAGGGACTGCAGCAGGGAATGCTCTGGCAGATCCCCACCATGGCACAAGTGTGTATGACTGGAAACCCCCCCTCCAGCCCCAATGGCACCAACACAGTTGGCACAGGCTTGGCTCTCCCTGCTTGCCCTCAGCCCCAACCTGGCTTTGATCCCATTCACAGCTGGTACCAGCTGGGTATGAATCCCCTGGTCCCATTGTGTGGGTACTCCACACCCCCATTGTCCCAGGTCCTCCACAGTGCAATGAATGCCACTGCCGTGGGTAACCATGCCCCTGCCCAGCCAAGCTTGGTGTCCTCAGCAGGATGCAGGACCAAGAGTTGTCCCCGCCTGGAACAGCCACCCTGTGTTCTGCAGTGAGGAACCCCAGGCACTGTGCTGGTAGCCAGGGGCAGCTGGTCAAAGCACAAGGCTCACAAACACCCCCAGCACACCAAGACCTTGGACAGGGAGGAGCATGAGCCCAGTCCAAGGCTGGACACAGGGCAAGGGGACTCCTGCCCAGCCCTGCACAGAGCACAGGAGGCCAAGAGAAGCGTGGTGCAAGTATTTATTTGTTGCTGATCTTCAGCACTAGTTTACAAGGCCATGGCAAATTTTAAAAAAAAAAAAAAAAAAAGTGGTTAGAATAAAAAATCCTGTCCCCCCGCCTCACTCCTGTGAGGACTCTGCACTGAACCACCCACATACAAAATAATCTACAAGGAGAAAACTATACAGGAGTATTTACACCTCTGATAAATAGATTAATACTGATCCAGGTGCCTCCAGACCGTGAATCACAATGGGGACAGGACAAGACACAGGCGACTGTGAGGCAGAGAGGTGGGGAGCCACAGTCCCCACCCAGCCAGATCCCCACCAGCAGCCACCCCGAGGACAGGCTCCAGCTCTGGGCATGTCCCACCATGGCACCATGCCCCCCTGGCATGAGGACCATGACACAAGGATGTGCTTGGGCAATGCTACTGAGTGCCACCACATCTAAGCCACAACTCCCACATCTCTGCCCTATGTGGCACCACTGCTTATCAACAGTCCCTGCCCTTTGTCCCTCCTGTGTCTGTGGGGACCATTCCAGTGCAGGGGGTGGCTGGGAGGGTCCAAGGCAGTAGTGTGGGGACATCCAGGACAGACCCAGGCCCGCTACAACGAGGGCTGGGAGCTGAATCTCTGCAGGGCCTGTCTGGAGCTGACACCCCAGCACCTCAGCACTTGTGGCACCCCAAAACCACTGCTGTTCACCAACAGCTGCTCCCTCTCCTGACAGAACATCCCAAGAGCGTCTGAACACGGGTGCTGGGGGTACCCGGAGACCTGCGGGCCAGATGCAGGCAGGGTGCCCATGGTGCTGAGGCCAGGGCCCCCAGGGGTGCACAGAGGTGCTGTGTTTCAGCTTGAGCCTGTGAACACGCTGTCTGGCAATGAGGCAGTGATGGGGGGCCAGAGTCACTGAGATGCCCGTGCCCCTTCCCTCCCCCCACAGTAAAGAAATGGCTAAGCCGAAGCTGGGTCCTGGGCCTTGAGGGCCAGCCTGCAGCGTGGCCCCTGCCCCACATGCCCCCATGACAGGGGGACACTTGGGCTGCTACAGGGGCATGCTGGCCTCACAGGGCCAGACTGGCTGCTAGTGCCTCTTGGTGGAGGAGACCTTCTTCTTCCTGGCAGCCAGCATCTCGTAGAAGGGGTCTCGGCTGATGGCTGCCCTGGCAGGGGAACAAGGGCTGGGTCAGGCCAAACCACTACAGTGATAGGTGTGACCTGCCGGGCTTGGCCTTGGGCAGGTCCCCTTTTATCCCTGGCCAAGTTTTCTTCCCCCATCCTTGCAATATGCCCTGGGAAGCACTGTCCCCTTTGAGGACAGCAGGCAGGTCCCTGCTGTGCCCCTGCCCAGTGCCATGCCCCCACGTGCTCCTCCAGGCACTCACTTGATGCACTTGATCCACTCCTCCTTCTCCTCCGGCGTGGGGGCAGAGATGCGATACACGGTGTGGTTCCCCTCCACGACACGCCCATCTGCCTCTGTCTTGCAGGCCTTGATCACCTGGTCCTTGTTGTCAGGGATGTAGAGCTCAAAGCAGTTCTGGGAGGAAGACACTGCTCAGAGGCAGCCCTTACTTCCAAAGGGGACCCCAGACTGGGAGGGGAAAAAGCAGAGCCACATACCCCCGGCACAGTCATCCCAGCACGGCAGAGAGGGACAGACACACTGTGATTGTCACCCCCTGGCCCCGTATGTGCCCCTGTGGTGATGAGCCCCAGGTCTACACCCAGCTGCTTTGATGGTGAAGGCAGTGACTGCTCTGGCGCCCTCTGCCTCTCCTGGGGACATCTCAGGGTGCTGCAACACCTCCCAGGTTTTCCTGCCCAAGCCAAAGCTGCCCCCAAACCCCAGAGGACACTGCCGCAGCACTCACGGGCTTCTTTGAGTCCTCCACCTCACGGATGCTCAGGTTCTCCAGGGGGATGATGCCACGGGGCTCCTTATCCTGGTGTGGCCAAGCAGAGGTTTAGCTGTGGGGTGGACACCCCCAGTCCAGCCCCATCCCAGCTCAGCTCACCCTGATGGAGCCCACTCACCGTTGTGTACTCAAAGTAGTAAAGGCAGTTGTCAGTCAGGATGAACCAACGCCGCTTCCACGTCTTCACCCTGCCTCCTAGGAGCAGAGAGGGACAGTCGGGCACAGCCCTGCAGAGCACGGCCGGGCACACAGAGGCTCCAGCAGCGCAGAGCCGGGCGGGCACACAGAGCCAAGCAGAGCCAGGCAGCGGCGGGCAGCAGCAGCAGGCAGCGCACACCGCCCTGAGCCAGAGCAGGAAGCGCACGGATGAGAATGGAGGCGAGGGCAGAGAGTGCTGATCGCTCCCACCAAAACACAGATGGAGCACAGCTAGAGGAAACCGCGGCCAGGCAGCTCCCTGGGAGGACACAGGGACTTTCTGTCCACACTGACCACGGTCCCACTCGTCCTGGACCCCGGGCAAGGCCATGGCTGAGCTCCACAGCTGCCAGCACAGAGGCAGAAGCTGGTCCCTGGGCACAGGCCCCACTCCCCCCGGGCTCAGCTCCCCTCCACCGCAGCCACTGCAGCAGTGCCGAATGCAGGACAAGCATCCACCCTTGCAGGCTGGATCCAGCATGGACACGAGGAGCCACAAATACACTGGGGGTTCTGCTCATCTCCTTCCTCTGCCAGGAAGGCCCTGTGACCCCTGCTCCCCTGTGCCAGCTGACAGCCCACCCCTGTCCCAGCCCCAGAGCAGTTCCAAAGGCCAGCACCAATGCTCCCCAACACCTTGGGGTGCAGGCATTGCAGCAGTGCTGGTGCCTCATGGGGACTGCTGTGAGCCCTTAGCACAGCACAGGGCACCACGCATCCTTCCCGCTCCCATCCAGCTCCAACCACTTGGCATGCCCTAATCACCCAGCACAGGCTGGGCCCTCCCAAGGAGACCCCCAAACCTGTCCCCATCCCTTGTGTCACTGGAGGCAAAGACCCAGGCCGAGTTGTCTGTGGACATGGCAGTGCACAGCTGGGAGGGAGGCAAGGTGCCATGGTGGCCCCATCCTCCCCTAGGGTGGCAGAGGAGGCTACAGGCCTTGGGGAACGTGCGGCATTGGCCGGGCTGGCACCCCACGTCCCTGCCTGGAGGTGGAGAGGGGCTGTCCTGCAGCAGGCGAGGTCCCTGGGCGTGTGGGGTTAGCAGCAACAGCAGCAGCAATGAGACTCATCACCAGCAATTAAAAACGCAAAGGAAACAAAGCCTCAGCAGTGTGAGCAGAGCAGGGAAGAGGGGTACGTACCTCCTGGAGTTGGGGGCAAGGAAAGGAAGAGCCAAAATCATGGAAACATATAAATGAGGGAGAAAAGAAAATTAAAAAAAAAAGGGAAAAATAAAAAGAGGAACCCCAAAGCCCCCCCTTGCCCTGTGGGTCAGTGGGGCCGGGCTGCAGCAGGGAAGTTCTGAGGGGTTCGGTCAGCAGCAGGGCCATGGGGGCTTGACTGCCCTGGCTCTCTGTGGCTCTGTGGGATGGGGCTCCTTGGCTGCTGGGGACAGGGCTGGCTCCCTCCACCCCACAGCTGGATCCTTCACAACAGGATCCTTCCCTGCCCCTCAAGACAGCTGGGGTCCCTGGCCACTCTGCTGCCTCTCTGCCACCCCACTGCTGGTGCCAACCTGAACCTGGGTGCGTAGGGCCCCTCCAATCAGGGACAGGAGAGCCTGGGGCTGTTCTGTGTTCCCCCCACTGCCAGGGTAGGGAGCAAGCAGTTCTTGCTCTCCCCTCCCAAGGGGGTGGCCATGTATCAGGAGTTCTGACCCCAGCCAGAACCCTGGGGAAACGCCCACAGGACCCCGATCCTGCCAACATCCATTTCCCCTCGCTAAACCCGGGCAGAGGATTCCCCAGAGGTGCCAAGAAGAGAAGCCACAGGAGCCAGGGTGCGGAGGGCTCTGGCTGTGGAGCCGGGCGGTGCAGCAGGGATGCCATGCATGCTGCCTGCATGTGGAGCGGGATGTGGAGGTGATAATGCTGTGGGAAGGTGAGGCAGGGGCTTGTCTGGGGGTATGGAGGGGGGACACACGCAGCCTGGGGAAGCTCACTGCTTGCTCCCAGGGGCCTGCTCTGACACATCCTGCTGTGACTCGGTGACCTGAAGGGCCTCGAGGTCTCTGTGCTCTGACACCAGACCCTGGCACCCGCTCTGCACCCCAGGGGCTTGCCCAGCCTAGAGGCAGAATTCCCCACAACACCCACCCAGATGCTGTGCAGGGTCTCATCAGCTCTGAGTCTGCTCCTGCTGCCCAGCCAAGGGAAGATGGAGGGCTGGATGTACAGATGCCTTTCCCGTGATGGCTGTGCCTGTCTCTGCAGCCTCCTCATGCTCTGAAGAGCCAGGCCAGCAGAGGTGTGGGAAGCCCAGGGGCATTGCACCCTGGCAACACCTTGCCCTCCCTTGCTGGTGGCACTCACCAAGCTTCAGAAGCCAGCCCTCCCGGTCAGGGTTGAAGAAGGTGTGGGTGAGGTCATTGCCATCATCCTCAGGGATTTTGAAGGGCTCATTCTTGATGCTCTCGTACAGATTCTGGTACAACGACATGGAATCAGCTCTGCTTTGCCCAGAAACCTCGTGATGGACCCTGCTCTGGGCAAGCTTTGCAGCCTGGCCTCGGCCCTTGCACAGCTCAGTCCTCACCTGGAGCAGCTCCTCAGGCAGGTCCCCCCCATCGTTGATGCCACGGTTCATGGCGATGAATCGCTCTGCTGTGGGCTTGTCCTTCACGTTGGGATTGTGCAGGCTCGTGTTCAGCATGATGATGGCAAAGGACAGCACGTAGCAGGTGTCTGCAGGGGGAGAGGGGAAAATCAGCTGTGGAGCAGGATGACAGGGACACCATGTTGGACAGGCGCTCACCTGTGGACTGGAAGACACCAGGGTTGCACTGGCAGTACCGCTGGGCAAAGGCCTCCATCATCCGGTCAATCTTCTGTGCCTCCCCTGGCAGACGGAAACTCCACAGGAACTGCCTGTGCAGAGCGAGTTGTGGTGCTGATTTGGGGGCTCCATGCTCCCCACCACCCTCAACAGGCCACGCTCAGCTCTCAGCCCCTTACTCACCGCAGGGCCTGCACAAGGTTGAGGTCAGTGAATTCATGCAGCTCCACAAAGGCATGCAGGACTTGGATGTTGAATTCATCCCTGTGGGAACAAAGCCAGAGCACGAGGGATGCATGATCAGCAATCCTGTGACTGCTGAGTGGCTCCACTGTCCCTGCCCTTCTCCAGACTCTACTCATTCATGGGGGAAAGCTGCAGCTACACCCCTTGCTTGATCCCTGGTCTGGTCTGCACAAATCAGCCACTTGCAAGTGCCAGCCAGGAACTGAATAGCCCCCAGCACCCCGGGAACTCCCGGCTCACAGCTACCCTGTGAGCTCAGAGCTGCAGTGTCCCATCTCTCAGGTGGCCAGAGCCCAGAACACCTCCAGGGAACCCAAGCCCAGTGCACCTCTCGCCCAGGTAGTCGCCGATGGCTGTCTTGTTGAGGCCCTCTCCCTTGTACAGGAACTGAGCTATGTCCTCGCATGTGTTCTTCAGCAGGTCATTCTCAATCAGGAACTGGATGCCCTGGAGGGGTGCAAAAGAGGTGTCTGGAGGTCTGTGGCTGCCCCCCAGCCCGCCCCCCTGTCCTGCTCTGTCCCAGCCCCAGGAACCTGGACTGGGAGGTGGTAGAGTTGTGCACAACCCCAGAGGCAGGTAACCAGCCCTGCTCCCCATCCCACAGTACCTTCTTGGGATCCATGTTGAACTTCTTCCTGCCCATGGCCACCTGCTTGTTCCTCTGCATGTTTTTCCTGCAAGGCATGAAGCAGTGCTGAGCACCCAGCAGGGCCCCACTGCCTCTGTCCAGCCCCTGGGGCAGTGCACTGTGGGGAGCATCAGCCTGGACCAAAGGGACACAGGCCCCTATGCAGGACCCACAAAGGCGACACACTGTGTCTGCCCCATGCCGTAGGGCTGCTCTTGAACAGGCCCCAGAACAGAGCAGAGCTGCCTGTTCTGCACTGCATCCTTGGGGTCACCCTGAGCAGAGGGGGTGCAGGCACAGCACCTGTCAGGTCACCCAGACCTGGGCAGGTTTTGGCAAGCTGTCTGTGGCAGGGCTCTGAGGAGAGCAGTGGGGCTGGCAGAAGGGGACAGTCTTCATGCCCCAGCAGGTAATTGGGAATGATGCTGGGAGTCAGCTCTCACCAGCTCCCAGGAATCCCCTAATCCTGGCTGGCACTGACTGCATCAGCTCAGAATAACAAAGGCTGCCAGTGGCTGTGGCCAGACAGAGGGGCTGGAGCTTGGAAAAACAGATCTAGGAGCAGCAAATCAGTCTAGGATCCTGCTCCTAGGAGCTCAGAGCACCTGGGAAAGCTGCTCACACCAGCACTTGTGGGCCAGGGCTCAGCTGCCCCCAGCCCCTGCACAGGGTAGGCAAGCCCGAGGGGGGTCCATGGTGCTGGGGACTCACCTCTCCTCTGTGGAGCCCAGGTTCTCAATCTCATTCGTCACTTCTGCTATCTCATCCTTCAGGCGCTGTGGGGACAGGGGGCATTGAGACAAGGAGGTGCCTCCCACACAAACCCGCCAGTCCCCAGCCCTGGAGACAGCCCCATTCCCCCAAGAGGCCCCATAGCCCCTCCTTCCTTCCCTTCCTTCTTCCACCCACCCCCAAGCACTGCCCAGGAGATGAACCAGCTCAGAGGGCACGAGCAGTGGTTCTGGCTGTCCCTTGCTGCTAATCCCTGCAGCATTGCCATGCTCCCAGCATGAGGACGGAAGAGATTCGGAGGTTAACACCACCATCCCTAATCCCTTCAGATCATGCCTGGCATATGGCAGTGATTAGCCTCTGATGCCTTAATCAGGGATACGACTGACAGTGTCCCAGATGAGCCCTGACCTCACAGGCACATGCCAGGGCAGTGGCCTGGCCCAGAGGCTCGGTCCTGCTCGTGCCAGGCAGGGGCTGGCACAGACTGGCACAACTGCACAGCCTGGAGTTCTGCAGGATACAGGAAAAGGTATGGCTGGTTTGGCAGGGCAGGGACAGCTGGCTGCCACCTGAGATCACATCCCAGCTGGGACCCCCAGTCCCCAGAGCCCCTTGGAGGAAGAGCTGTGGGGCAGCAGCATGCAGGATCCTGGATGGGGCTCCAAGGACCCTGTCCCCTGCCACCCAGACTGCTGTCTCTGGGACAGGGGGACTGTGGGCCCCTTAGCATCACACCTGTATGTCAGCCAGCAGCTCCTGCTTTCGGCGGCGGATGTTCTCCAGCTCCTGGCACTCCTCTGGGGTCAGATCACTGGGCACTGAGCAGAGACACGATCAGGTCAGCATGTGTGGTCTTGGGAATCAGTCTGCCAAGCTCCTGGCATTGCTCTGCTCCCAGCCAGGATCTGTGGGCCTGGGTGGAGGCAGCACGTTGGAGGTGCTGGGTGGTAGGAGGAGCTGGGCTGTCGAGCAATGTCCCCAGCCCCACACAGAGGCCATGTGGCACCAATGGTATGGAAAGAATTTGAGGGCCAGGGCATCTGCTCCTTCAGACTACAGTAGCTGCAGATGGAGAAACAGCACAGGCCCCGGGATCACCTCCAGCACTGCTTCTGTCAGTCCTGGCCCTGCTGCTCCAAGTCCCATTCCACTCTGCTCTACCCCTGCTGGGCTGGTGTGGGTGCCCATTCCACTCCCCATGGCTGGGCAGCTCTGCTGTGCCCGGCGCACAGGCTCCACACCGACCTGCAGCCCTGCAGGTTGTTCTGCTGTGCCAGGTCAGCCCCAAACATAAATCAGCTCCTGGCCAGCCTTATAGCTCCATCTACAGTGAATTCATTATTCTGGGGCAGAGCCAGGAGCTAGTGCACCCTCTAGACAGACCTCATCTGCAAACCATGACATATTACACCTTCTTGTCACCCTGGGAAGCCAGATATCCCCTCTCCAACATCATCACTGAGGCTAACGCCCAGGGCCGCCACATAATCCCCTTGCTCCACGAACATTCCTAGCGCTCCTTGGCATGTGAACTCCTTGCTTCACGGGGACAGGGTATCCCATTCCTGTTTCCTCCAGTCCCCGAGGTCACCTGCTCCTTCAAGAGCACTCCCAGCCCTCCTACAATGCCCACATCTCCCACCTGTGCCAGAGGGTTCTGTATGTACATTGCACCAAGGTCACATGCAAGGACACGAAAACACCATCCCTCTAGAGCGTTGTCCCCAAGGGAGATGGCAGCAGGATCTGCCAGCTCAGCTCTTCTGTCACACCCTCCCTACCCCCTGGGGTGCTGGGAACAGGCAGCTGTAGGACCATCCTCCCCTGACCCAACCATTACCCCCTGACCCACTGAGGTCCCGTGCGGCCCCATGTACACAGCAATCGCAGCCACCAGTCCAGACTCACCACAATGTCCCCAATGTGTCACTGCCCCATGCCACTGCCCAAAGACACCACATGCCTTTCTTTCAACCAGCACTGTCCTCAACTGGGCATCAGCTGTCCCCACACTGCTGCTGCCTCAGTGGGAGCTCCCTGGGTGACGGTGACCCTGCACCCTGAATCTCTGAGCTCAGCACTTCCCCGGCTCTGCTCTGGGGTCTGCTGAGCTTCCTCCTTCACAATCCCTTGCTGCCAAGGCTGAGGTGTCTCGGCTTGCGATATCGTCCCTCAGTCAGACACCAATGCCAACACTTCCCAATACTTTCAGTCTCCCACATCAGGAAGCCTGAGCCAGACAAGTCGGCTCATGGCATCAGGTTAAAAGTTACTTACAGTACCAGAGCTATGTCGATGCATCCCAGCACCTTCCGCATGCCCCAGCGCCATTCCCACCAGCACCAGCCCCCCACTGCCAGGCCCCAGGGCACCCAGCAAGCCCAGGCTCGCCAGAGGAGGGGTGAGCTACATCATACCCACTCATCAGACACAGAAACCCCCAAATCCCTGGGCTGCTGTATGTGCCACAGTACCCTCCTGCCTAGCTGCAGGACCATCTTGTCCAGTCGCCAGACCCCCCAGCTCGGCTGTAGGGAAAGCCAAATTCATGCCAGGGCTGGAGCTGGCCTCAGGCAAGCCCTCAGCTCTGGCTCTTTCTGCCCACCTGGGAGAGGACAGGGGTTCCAGCCGGGATCCCGGTGGCCCCGGGACAGGCATGGATGAGACGCTGCAGGGACGGCAGGGCTGTTCCAGAGCCCTGGAAGGTCCCTCCCCGGCGGAGGCTGAGCACTCGTGACAAGCAGCCCAGCCATGTCAGCAGCAGTCAGAGGAAGAGAAACCCCAGACGCAGGAGCTTTTCTGGGGAAGGAAGGCGGCATTAACCCTTCCCTGGCTCCGCACAGCAACTGCCTTGGAGAGCCCCAGTGAGCCTGGCCACAGGCAAAGCAGTGCTGGGGGACGGGAGGCTGGAACAGACACTTCCCCTGGCTTCAGCCTGGTACAGAAGTTGCACAGGGACTGACCACGCTGCAGGATCCCAGCATGGTTAGGCTCCCACCACCACGGGAAGTCGGGGGTTCCCACAGCAGGATCTATCCATGTGTCTCGGGGCTCAGCAGGGCCTGCGGCGCCCCAGAGCAGCAATCGCAGTACGTGTCCCCGAAGCCAAGCCCCGCGGCAAAAGGCCCTGTGGGCCTCGCCCTCTGTCCTAGCGCTGCCTGAGGGCAGCAGGGAAGACACGGAGCTATCGGCCACCCTCAGCCGGCCCCCCACGCCCCGGCCCGGCTCACCGGTGCCCTCTGCCCTGAGTACCATCGTGCCAGGGCCTCCCCCCGGCCCCGCTGGCCGTGCTCGAGCTGCCGGGGGCTCTGGAGCGATGCTGCCGTGCCGGGTGCTGACACCTGCAGCCTCGGTGCTTCCGCGGTGACTCAGGGCCCCGGTACCAATGAGCTCCAGGGCCTCTTGGGCGTCATCCTGGCCTCCAAGAGCCAGCACCAGCAACACCCTGTTCCTGCCGCCATGAGCCAGAACCGTCAGCACCTTAACTCCTGTGCTCCCGGCTGGCTGGGAAATGGGAGCCAGGGCCCTGCTCCCCCTCCTTGGCTCAGGGCTGGTGGATGCAATGTGCTGTGGTCTCAGCCAGGCAGGCCCTAGGCTGGCCCGGCCCTTCCTTCCTCGGGGCCTGCCAGGACACTCGGCCCCGCACATCTTGAGCTCACTGTGCAGCGCCGGGGTCCCCTCCCTTCCCCTCCACCAGCTGGGCCCCCACACGCCAGCAGACCCCCAGCCCTGCAGCACCCCCTGTCTCTGCCAGACCTCTCCACTGCAGGTCCAGGTCCTGTGCTGGCTGTGGGGGCCACTGGTGCCCACTCTCCTCCACAGGCTCCATGGCATTTCCCAGAGCTGGCTGGGACAAGAAAAGGAATCAGAAAAAGGATTAGGAGCTGTGTCAGTTCCCCACTGTCTTGCCCTCTTGCTATGGGGTGTCTGTAGGGACCCCACTGCTCTGTGCAGGACCCCTGTGTGGCAAGTCTGGGTGCTGCGGAGCCGCGTTTGCAGTGAGAGCGACCCCAGTCCTGTCCCTGTCAGTTGCCTGAAGAGGCCGCATCAGCTTCGGCTGCCTTGACTCAGCTAAATCCTGTTCAGCAGCACGAGATGGAGACACGGTATCCAGAATGCTAGATATGGAGTAAGGGGAGGGTAGGCTTCAGAAGCCTCGGGGTGTCCTTTCGCCCCCTGAGCTATGGCAGCAGTCAGCCATACTGCCCGCCCACGCTGTCCCACACCAGAGGTCAACAGCCCTGGGGTCAGGCAAACCATGGGGATGAGCACAAGGTCTCTGTGTGCTGCTGCGAGTGCTGCTACCCACTGTGCACCTTTGGTGTGGTCCCGTGGGGCCCCCAGAAACATCCTGCCTGTCTCCTCATACAACATCCTGTTTTCACCATAGCTGTGCGCACACCCTGGGTTGCATCAGCCCCATCCTTCCCCACCAATAGCTGAGGTACCTCAGGAGGAGGGTTTGGGGACAGGAAGCTCCAGAAGTGGCCCTCCTAAGCTGCTGGACTCTCCTGCTTTTGTGCAGCCTTGCCAATCACCCCACCAATCCCGCTTCACTGACCCAGAGCCCATGAAGGAACCCCCTTCACAGCCACCACCTTGCTCCCAGTGGCTCAAGGCTCCAATGTTCCCATGCATGGACCTCCGGCCTCCAGCATGGCTGGGTAAGCACCAGCTCAGCCATGTCTACAGACACTGTGCATGTGTAAGGAATGCAGCCAGGCAGACACCTCACCTGCTCTCAGCACTGCTTATAGTGCCAGGCCCAGTGAGGAGCAGAGCCCACCAGTGCTTAGCCACAGGGCTGTCCGAGGAGGTCCCACAAGCCCCAGCTGCAGCTGACTGCGCAGTACCCCAGTCCCACATCTGGGCAGAAACCAGTAGACAGCAGCAGGTTGCACAGGTGGCTGACCTTCTGCACATCCCCGACGTGGCAGGAGCTGGGCCTTCCCACACAGAATTCCCTTTGGAGAGTGCCACCCCCCACTCTGTAGCCACAGACACTTGTGATGAGGGCAAAAAAGCACTCACACATCCTCCGGGGCAGGGCAGGGTATGAGGGGCTGGGGCAGAACATGCCACGGCCATGCTGCGCTGCCTGTGACCTCCCAGCCACAACCGGTGTCTCCTGAACACCCCAGTCCCAGCATGGCACAGGTTTCAGCGCAGGGCAGTGCTGAGCAAGGGGCCTAGTGCCCATCCATCCTGGCAGAGGCCCAAGCTTGAAAAGGCCGGCAGAGGAAGAAGGCAGTGAGACGGCGAGGACACTCTGTGCTGATTTCAGCAGGAGCCATATGGAGCCAGAGCCATGGGCACCATTGTGTCTGCTGGGGGATGGGAACCCCGCGGCAGAGGGGAGGGGGCACGCAGTGCCTACCTGCCTTGGCAGCCACCGAGGGGCAGAGGAATGCCTGGAAACTGGAGGCGCAGAGCTCGCTGACTGTCCCCATGCCGCGGGGGTCCCACGCAGGATGCCACCAGCTCCGGGAGGGTAAGGCAGGGACAGGCAGAGGTCAGGCAGGAGCAGAGAGAGGCCAGACAGGTGCGCGTGGCTGAGCAGTGGGCTCCCCAGTACTAGGCAGGTAGCCAGTACCTAGGGCAGCTCCCCAGTACCGTGGGGCAGGGTGCAAGCAGGGGAGCCGGAGCACTCCCGGTTCTGGCTGGAGCTGCCTCTGGTAGGGGAGCTCCAGCCGCAGGAGCCCACGCGCCAGACCCAGCCAATCCCCGCCGCCCCAGCACACCAGCCCGTGCCACCGCCGGAGCCTCAAAGCCACTTAGAGGACGAGGAGTTTCGGAACTTCCCAGCAGCCCGCCTGCCCCCCGGCAGCCCCCCTGACCCCGCGGGGGGCTGGCAGCGGGGTATTTTTAGAGTGGCTTTATCCCTCTGTATTAGAGCATTAAGCATCAGGAGCCGGCAGTCGCATAGCAACGAGCGCCGCATGGAGGAAGGTGCACCCAGAGAAGCACGGCAATGCAAGAGTGGGGGTGCCACCACCACAGCCCCCGCTCCTGGGGTGCAGGGCCCGAGGCCCAGCCCTGACCCAGCCTGACAGGCTCAGCCAACCCCGTGTGCCAGCACGAGCAGACACCAAGCCCCGGTCATGCCCCAGAGGCACTGCCCACTCTGCTTTGGCCCTGGTGTGGGGGGGGGGTTCCTGCAGCAGGAACTGGGGGTCTTGCCTTGGGATCCCAGGCTGGTGAACAGCTGTGGAGCTGGGGAAATGCACAACCCTCCCACACTCCAACCCCACAGGCACTGAGCAAACCCAAACCGGACTGACAGCTCTTTTCCTCAAAGCAGGAGTGATCCTGAACACAGGGCATGGCCATGAGTAACAAACCCCAGGGCCTGTCAGGGCAGGAGCAGCTCCACAGCTCTGCTCACCCGCCCCTGCATCCACTGGAATCACTGAGCCAGGAGTAACTTGAGCAGGGCAGGCAGAAGCCCAGACGGAGTGGGCAGTGGGGAAGGGCACCCTGGCAGGCAGGAGCAGCCCCTGATTCCAGGAGCAGTGTGACAGCAGAGAGGAGGAGAGACAGTGGAGAAGGGCAGCTGACAGGGCTGCGAAGGCAGCCAGGCACTCACTGCTGATGTGACTGACCTTTCAACACCACTTCCCCTTTCCCAGGCGCCAGAGCAGTGGTTGCCACATCACCAGGAGGCAAAAGGGGAGGCGAAGGGAGCCAGGGGCACAGGGGAGGCTGAGCTGGGCATGTGCTGTACAAGCGCCTGCCTAGGCCTGGACTGGCATGGGGAGAAACCCCTGTGTGACATAGGCACGTGGGTGCTGTGACTGGGATGAGGCAGGGCCAGGTGGCATTTCCCACAAAGAGTGACCTGGATGCCTGGCTCAGTCCTTGCACCCTGTCCAGGAGAGGTGGGGTGTTTACAAACTATAGCTACAGCCCTGCCATGACTGCAAGTGGCAGCAGCAGGGCTCATTGTTCTCTGCTCCAAACACCTCAGCAGCGTAACTGGACAACTGCCTCTGCCTGAGCCCCTGGCTCAGATAGCCTGTTGCTACCCCTGCACTATCTCTCTGCCTTTGAACTGGGAGTCTATCTGTGAGCTCTCTGGAAGAGTTGCTCTTCAAGCTGGGCCCAGCAATTTGCCCAGACTGACCCCACATTGTGCAAGGGAAGGGGCTGGGGCATCAGCAGCAGCTCCCCCAGCAGTGTTCCCTGGTGCCCAGGGATATGCCGTGGTCCCAGGATGCTTCCCAAACAGCTAAGCCTGTGCCAAAAGGCTGCCAGCACCCATTGGCAAAACAGGACTTTGCAGGTGGGTGCAAGGAGGGCAGGGATTTACCTGGCTGAGGAATCCCTCAGCCAGCCTGCTGCAGACCTGGCAACCCACCCCCCTTTGGGGATCCCCCACACCTTGCACAACCCACCCTGCCATCACACACCCATCCTGCCCCAGACAGCGAGGCCCCCCAGCACAAGCTGCTTTGCTGGAGGCTGCATCAACCCTGCTTAGAGAAATCCCTTAATCCCCAGGCCAGAGTGAGTGGTAATCTCTTGTGTGCAGCGGGATTACCAGCACTGCCCAATCCCCTACTCCCTGGGACCAAGCCTGAGCCATGATGGGGCCCAGCTCAGGACACGGAGCCAGGACAGGACTCTGCTCCCCTCATCCTCTCACCGGCGCTGCAGCTCAAGGACGGTTCCCCATCAGGATACCTCTTCCCCACGGTGCAGAGGCGTTCAACCCACACCACGGCTCTCGGTCAGTTTCAGTCTGGGATGGGTTGAGTTTTGCCACTGTCCCCACGGGGAGATGCTGGGAAAGGGGTGGGAGTGCAGCCCCACACCCTAGCAGAAGCAGGGGGAGCACACATCTGTGCCGCCAGCTGCTCACCCTGGGATTTGCTCTCTGCTGAGGCAGACGGCTGAAGAGAGGCCATGAGCCGTGGGGCAGACACTGGCGTCAGCACAATCCCACCAGAAAGAGACTCCCTGTCGGCTCCCACCTCACTACAGTCTCGGCAGAATATCCTTGGCTAAACCAACTCAGCTTAAGGGCTTCAGGGCAGCTGTGGGCTGTGCTGCCCCCAGTACATGAACAGTGGCAGGAGTTGGAGGCCGCTGTGCACTCCCTGTGGGATAAGCGGGACATTTCTAATGCTGAGAGATGACCTGGGATGTCTTCCAGGTGATTTCAGGAAGCAAAGAGAGGCTGTTCGCAAAACCGCTCCCACAGCGATCTCCTGCTAATGGGCCCTATCTGACAACACTCGAGCCAGGCCGCAGCCGCCAGCATCTTCCTTATCTTACACAGTGAAGTCCTCGTAGCCAAGCACAGTCATTTCTGGGGTGGATCAGCAGCTTCTAATCGGCTGCGCCGCACAGCTGGGCAGGAAACCGGCCCGTGAACCAGCACTGGCGGCAGCGGCACTTGGCGAGCACCAGCTGCCCCCAGGAAGAACGGTCACCAGCACGGCTCCAGAACCGGGGCCATGGCCTCAGACCTCAGCCAGACTCCAGGCTCCTCTCAGCAAAGTCCCTGCTCAAGGCAAAAGCTCCTGCCGACACACGGGAACCTGCCTGAGAGAGATCAACCACAGGCAGGGTCTTCCTGCCCAGATCCGGTCCTCGGCACCGGGAGGGAACACTCGGCGGGCACGGAGGGCAGAAAGAAGTGGGAGGAAAATGCACGAGCATGAGAGGGGAGACCCTGCAAGCCCTGAGCCACTGTGGCGCGCACTGGGAGTGGGCCCAGGGCACACGCCGGGAGCTCCCGAACCGGGGCGGTTGTGACACTCAGCAGGCGCCATCGAGGCGAACCTGCCCCGAGCTCTGCGGGGCGAGGACTCGACAATGCCGCGGGAGCACCCGAGCAAGTGCGAGCGACCGCCGGCAGGCGTGCGGGCAGCGGGGTCCGGGGCTCGCACGGCAGCGCTGGCGCTTCGCGGGCCCAGGGAGGGTGGCTCCGCCGCTCGCCCGGCCTCCGCGCCGGGCACCAGGTGCCAGCTCCGCCCGGTGCTTCCTCCGCCGCCGCCCGCACGACACTGCCAAGGCCGCGGCCACTCTGTCACTTGCGGGCGCAGGTCCCGCCGCCAAATCCCCGCCCGTCCCGGAGCCACCGCCCCCGGTCCTGCACCTGGNGCCCCGCCCGCGTGACGAGCGCGCCACGGCCGGCACCACGTGACCCAATGGGGCGGGGCCACGCAGGCCCCGCCCCCGCTCGCTCCGTCCCGGTCCCCCCCACCCCACGATCGCACTGGATCACGGCCGAGTGACAAAGACCGATTTATTCAATTCCATCCTTCAATGCCCGTAGCCCCGGCGGGATCCCCTCGGTGCCCCCCGCGCCAGCGCGGTGCCAGGGGAGGCTTTCAATGCAGCTCGTGCAGGGGATGGGGGAGCCGAGGAAGGTGAGGGTCCATAACGCTGGGAAGGGCAGGCACAGCAGCATGGAGCAACAGGGATGGGCTTGAGGCACTTGCCAGGAGCCTCCACATGTGCCGGCTGGAGGGGAAGAGGCCCGGAGCAGCTGATGAGGAGCCTGGCTGGGGCAGTTGGAGGCAAGGCAGAGTGGACAGGCTCCTCTGCAGCTAGAAGAGCAGCTCCCGGAAGGAAAAGGCACAACCCCAGGGCAGCGGCTGTATTCCCTCCCCTCTGAGCCTGGTCCACCAACAGCTCCCAGGACAGTGCTGCCCTCAGTCCATAGCCTGGGACTGCTCCCTGAGCAGTAACGGATGAAGATCTCAACCTGTGAGGCAAAGAGCAGTGTCAGCCCCCACCAAGCTGTCATCCCCCTGCCCCCCAGGCTCACTGTGCCCCCTGGCTCACTCACCTGAGAGCCGGTGGCCCAGGCTGGCCATCTTGGCAGGATGTGACATCAACCAGAAGTTGCGCTTGTTTTGCAACTTCTGGAACGGATTTGAGTCTCTCCTCCGCTCCTGCTTCATCTTCTTCATTTTCTTTACCTGTACAGAGGTAAGAGAGCGCTTGGTCAGACTTCAGACACCCCAGCCTCCTCCCACCTGCCCCAGCCCAGCACCCACCTTTCCTTTGTCAAACTCCTGGTCCCACTCATCAATGATGGTCTTGCTTTGGGCCAGTGCTGTGTCCCGAATGGCATCCTGGCTCACGGCTGAAATCTCACCCTGCCAGGTCAAGACTGCAGAGCAGCCAAGTCAGCAGAAGGAGCAGGCTGTGCCCCACTGCACCTGCCTGCACTAAGCCCCACCCCAGGCTGGAGTCACTTGCTCCAGTTCCCCACCTGTGCCACCTCTGACAGGCCCGCGGCTGGGTGTACCTGCCTGCTTTGAGGAGCACCTCCTTCCTGCACTGAGGCAGCTCAGGCCCTGGCAGAGCTAGGGGGGCTCTGCCCCCATCCAGCGCTTAGGGCAGGGGGGCTGCACAGCTGTTTGCCCACCCAGGTGAGCCAGGATTACCTTGTTTGCCATAAGCCCTGTCCAAGGAATTCTGCAGCAGCTTGCCCACCACACTGGACTCTTGGCCCTCAGACGCTGTGCCAGCCCAATTGCTGGCCACAGGGCTCAGGGCAGCCAGGGAATGCCTCTCATCCCCAGTCTGGCTGTCACTGGTATGTGCTGCCACTGTGGAAACAGGCAGGGAGAAGATGAGCTGGGGGGAGCAAGGGCAGCTACTATGTCCCTCCCTCTCCAAAGCAGATCTCATCCCAGGAAACACCATTTGGACAGACAGGGTCCTGATGGTTGAGGGTGTTTGGGCACACAAATGCCTGTCCTGGGGGTCAGTCAAAGGGCCTGTCCCCACCTCCTCCCCCAGAGCACAGGCAAGGGTTCCCAGGCTCTCCTCGAGGAGCAGCAGGCAGGCCTGGGGCAGGGCAGCCCAGGACAGGGGCAGGACAACAGGCACCACCAAGCAGCAAGCACTGGGGATGGCACAGCAGTGCTCCAAGGGGGCTCTTGGATGGACAAGCCAAGGTGCCTGGCTTGACCCTGCCAGGCACCAGACAGGGCACAAGGTCACACCTGGGGTGCTGGTGGTGCTGGCTGGGACAGCGTTGGCAGCTGGGCTGCTGAGGCTTTCCATCCACTTGCGTTTGCGGTGCTTGTGCTCTCCAGCCTCCACGCTGTGATGGGCCTTAGAGGGCTCTGGTTCAGTTGTCCTGGAGCTGGGAAAGGCAGGATGGTCAGCTCACTCCAGCCAGACCAGAGTGGGAGAGTCTGAGCTCCCCACATAGCAACAGGGCAGAGACACCTGTACTACACTGAGGGGGAGATGAACCCACCCACAGCCAGTGGGTGCTTCAGCTGGATGCGTGCAGAGGTGCATTCCACCTGCAGAAAGATGACCACAGCCCAGGGAGCCTGACCTCAGGCTCTCACCTACCCCTCATCCCTCACCTGTCTGAAGACAGCGTCCCAGAGCTGCACTCTTCTGTCTTCTTCAAAGGCCTGTCTATGCTCCTGTTTTTCTTTTTCTTCTTCTTCCTCATAAGGGAGAAAGTTGGCTCTGTGCCCAGGTAAATACTGGGCTCTGGCACATGTTGCTTGGGCCCACTCTTCATGTCCTGACAGACTGGACCATGGCCAAGACCCTTGTCTCCCACCTCCTTCCCCATGACAGACATGAAGTCCCGTGGAGGGACAATTTTCTCCTTGAGGGGCCTGGAGTCTTCATCAATGAAGTCCTTCTGAGAGCAAATGCTCTCTTTCTCGGGGGATCTAGAGTCTTTGTCCTTGAAGCCCTCTGGAGAAACAATTCTCTCTTTCTTGGGAGGACTGGAGACTTTATCCACGTCCTTCACTGCCACAGCAGAATGGCTCCTGTCTGTGCTACGATGCTTCCTCTTCCGACGCTTCTTTCTGAAGGAACCCTCTGTTTCTACCTGGCCAGATCCTGTCTCCCTGCTGCCAGAAAGAAAGAGGGGTGAAGTGTGGGCAGTGGAACCAGGGTCAGCAGGGAGGCTGGGAGCTGAGCGGGCAAGTTGAGCACAAAGCTGAAGGCAGACTTTTCAGGATTGAGAAGTTCAAGAGCAGGTGAGGACAGGCTGAAGGACAGGAAAAGAGGCTGATCTGAAAGCCTGGAAACCCCTCTCTTCCCTCCTCCTCTGAGGTGCAGAAGCACAACACCCAACTGCTGCCATCTTGTCCACAAAACTGTAATTGGATGCTGCTCTGCAAGCACTCACAGGTCCCACAGCAGACTGGGAAAGAGGGGGTGCTGCTGCAGCACATGCTGGTGAAGGCTACAAGGGAGACCAGAGCAAGATCTAGACCAGGCTGGTGTCTCCTGATCCCATGGGACATTACTAACAGGGTCAGGGCCTGCAAAGCTCCCTCCCACTCTGTGCTGAAGTCAGCTCTTCTGTGATCTGGAGCAAGCCCTGCCAGCCCTGGAGAACAGAAAAGCTGGCTGCAAGGCCACACAGATTCCCCATGGAGCACCCAAGGCTGTCACTGGCCTTCCTGCCATGTGGGAGCCTGGGAGCAATGGCACTTACCTGGACCTGCCCAGAGGCCTAGGAGTAGAGTCAGCATGGGTGGTGGCTGAGGGCTGGGATTGTGCTCGGCAGTCACTCATGCTCACCTTCTGAGAGGGCTTGTCCTGCAGTTATTGACATAAATAAAAACTTGGTGGTCTAGCACAGATGTTTCCAAGAGCCAAGAGAAAAAGGGGACTCCAGAGAAAGGGGAGAAGAACAGACATAGACAGGGGCAGGGAAGTGCGAGGTGGGAGAATCACAAATGGGTTCAGTTAGAAGAACAAAGGAAAAACGGAAGGAAAGAAATTTAAAGACCTGGAACCCCAGTGCTCACCCTCCTGAGCCCACTCACTGCCTGTGGAGGAGGCACCCCCACACCCTCCTGCTGTGGCATCACCCCCTGCCACTGGCTCCAGGCAACAGGTGACCTCAAGAAGGTGGCAAGACCCTTAATTGCACGGACTGGTGCATCACCCCTCTGTCCCAGGTAAGGGGCCAGGAGCCATCCCCAGCATCACTAAGGGATGTTGACAACAGCAGGGCCTGGTCCCACACCCCGCTCCAGAGGGAGGGGAGAGCAGCCACCACAGCCCTGGGCTAGGAGCTGGGGGGGGTTCTCCCCACCCACCCTGGTCAGTGCCTGGCAGTAGCCCTACACAACCTGTTCAGGTGTCCCTGGGCAGAAGCTCAGACTCACCTTTTTGGCTGAGATCACTGGTTTCCTAGCCAGCAGTGGTGCCGTGGTGCTGCCCAGTGGGGAGGGTTTCACAGTGGCTGTCCCAAAACTTTTGGGGGCAGCCAGGTCAGAGTCTTTAGGGACAGCCAGCTTGGTGCCAGGGCCAGTGGGGAGGTGGGTGCCAGAGTCCCTTCCCTGAGAGCTGCAGAAGCTGCTGGAATTACTCTTGGTCTTGTGGGTCTCCTTGGCCAGCCACCCTCCTGCACTGCCCCAGGAATCCTTCTTCAGGGTCCTGGCCATCACTCCACAGCCACTGGGCTCCTGACTGGACTTCAGCAGCTTGGATGAGGTAGGTGGTTTCTCACTGTCTGAGCCCTGTGCGGGAAGCCCTGCTCTGGCACCACTCATGGTGCTGGTGGCATGGAAGCCTGCTCTGGGCATGCCAGGTGTCTGTGGCTTCTTGGGTCTCTGGACTGTGTCACAGCCCAGTGGTGTGGCCTCATGGGTGGCTTTGTGGGGCAGTTTGGATGATGGGGTCTGAGAGGGCAGCTTTGACAGTGCAATTCTGTTTGTCAGCTTTGATCCCATCCCAAGGTAAGTGTGGGCGACAGGGACTCTGACATCACCTGGGCCTGGCAGCCCCTTCCCCAGCAGCTTGTCTTGTTTCTAGACAAGAAGAGAGAAGTTCAGTGAGGAGAATCAAGGAGCCACAGACATAGTGATACTGCCCTCCCCATGTCCAGCCAGGAACCCTGGGCTCAGCAGGATCAGGATCTCTCCAGCACAGCACCCTCCCACTCATCCACCTCTTGGCATGGCTGCAGCTACTGGGAGCACCAACCTTCAGGACTCACCAGGCCCATGGGTGGCACAGACAGGGTCCCATTAATCTCAGTTTTCTTCATTTGCTTGGAGTCACTGCCAGTGCAGCTGGGTGGGCTGAAGGCAGCCATGGCCATGGGCCCTGCTGAGCTCTTCCTGGGGCTGCACAGCCTGGGGAAGGCAAAGCACAGCCATCAGCCGTGGGCATGTGGGTGAGCAGTAGACACACATGAGGAAGAGGAGCCAGAGGCTCTCAGGAGGTGAGGTGCTACAGTAAACCATGACAAGGGGCTGGACCACTCCCTGCCACCCCCCACCCTGAGCCAGCACATGCACAGGGGCCTTGGGGCTGCTTGGCAGGGGAAGGGGGGCCAGGAGGCACAGGGTGCTCTCTCACCTCAGGTAGAACAGCACATACGCCTGCTGGTTCAGAACCACCTTGATGTTGCTGGAGTGGACCTCATGGTCGTTCATTCGATACCACTGCCCATTGCTGGCCTGTGGAAGGAGAGCATAGAATATGGTCAGGCTGTGTCTGAGGAGAATGAGGTCAGGCTCTGGCCAGGGACCCATCTGGCCTGTAGAGCAGCAGGAATAGCACCTGTCATCAGAGCTCCTCTCCCCAAAACCCACAGATGGCCCAGGGGCAGGCCAGGGAGCTCTGTCAAGGCAGACCTTCACGTTTCCTGCAATGGAGCACAGTCTGTGCACCATGTTCAGTGCTCCACACCATCCACCCTGTCAAGCACCCTCCGTTCTGCACCCTAGAGGGACCCACAAGCACCTACGCAGCAGGCCCCACCCCAAACAGGCTCCCAAGGGAACATCCCAGGCTCACCTTCACATAGCAGAAGTAGTGCCCTGCGTTGCAGCTGTACCCAGAGTGCACCAGCACTGCATAGAGTCCATATGTGATGGGGTCACCCTTGGGCTCAGACATGTAAGGGCGGATGTCCAAGAACTCAGGGTATCCCACGTCCTGTGGAAAGAAGATGCTGGCAGGTTTTCTAGCTGGCATGGCTTTCTAGCTAGAGCAAGAGCAGCTCTGCTGTGCTACAAGTCCCATCTCTTGAGGGAGGGGATATGCTCTCCCCAGGCAGAGACTGTGGTGAGGAAGATGCCAGGATGAGCCCAACCTCCTCCATTGGGAGCAATGGGGAATGGCTGCAGGACTGCAGCAGGATCCATCCTGACTGGGGGCAGGACCTTGGGCTAGGACACAGCCTTGGCTGTGGTACACTGAGCACTCACTTTGGTGATTTTCCTTCCACCAGAAGAGCTGCAAGTGCCAAAGCGTTTCAGTGAAATCGTGAGAACGTTGGAGGCTCGGTGGATGGTGAAACGTTTGCTGGCCGACACTTTCTTCCTGCACCTGCCCAGGAAAAGCTCAAGCTATTCAAGCTGTCCAACATCCAGATGGCTGCCTGCCCTGGCCGTGCAGCAAGGGCACATCCGATGGGAATGGTGCTGCTGACACCAGGTGCTGCTCCAGAGCCTTTCCAGCAGCACACCTGTGGGCCCCGTTACATCCCCCAGCACCCCATACTCACATGCTACACCTGTAAGCGTTGTCCCCACCCAGCTGCTCAGGCTTCACAAACAGCTCCAAGGCCCGCACAATGTTTGAGGCTCGCTGCAAGGAGAGGGTGGAGATCAGGGCATGAGAGGCCTGTCCACACCACAGCTCCATTCCCAATGGAGGCACTGGTGCTAGGAGAGAGCACACAGCTCAGGGCTGCCCCGAAGTGCCGAGCCTGGCCCTGGCACGCTGTGGTGGCTGCTTTGCCCCACAACCCTGCCGAGCCTGCACGGAGCAATCACGGCTCACATTCAGGCAACAGGCACTACTCAGTGAGACAGGGAAGGAGGTGCAAAGCAGGACTGCTTCCCTCCTGCCAGGACCATGTCTGCAGGTTAAGGAGCCTCAGAGCAGG
The DNA here is from genome assembly GCA_013397245.1 of Thryothorus ludovicianus. NCBI lineage: Eukaryota > Metazoa > Chordata > Aves > Passeriformes > Certhiidae > Thryothorus > Thryothorus ludovicianus. Next base: position 201,942 of record VZTB01006927.1, on the reverse strand, counting down.
AACATCCCCCTCAAGAGCAGAGACCCCAACCCTGCAGCAGTACCTCAATCTCCAGCGTCACGTCCAGGTAAGGGTCATAGGTATCTGAGACAGTCTTGCACTCCAAACATTTCACTGCAAAAGAAAGAGCCATGAGCACACCCTGGCACAAAACTAGCACCTGCCACACCCTAGCACAGCACAGACAGCTGCAATGTCCCCCCAGTCCAGATCTGGGCTCAGGGACATCAGCACCAGGACTTGCAGGGAGGAGGGCTGGCACAACCCCAATGTGCTGGGGAAGCAAGTGTTACCAGATATATGAGAATATGGGTCCCTTTGCTGATTGCAGTGAGCTGGGGACCCACAGCTTGGGTCCCACAGTCAATGGCTCTTCCCATTGCCACAACAGGGCTCATGACCCACAAGTACTGCAGGACTGACCAACTGCAGCTCTGGATAAGTTAAACACGCTAAGCCATTTGCTCAAAGGGTAAAAAAAGTCCAGGCCCAGACTGCTGGTACTCACCACGGGACCGCAGGTAGCCACCGAAGATCTGGTGAACCAGAGTTGTGGCCTGGGTCTGGCGATCCAACCTACACAGAGACAGCAGCACCAGATCTCACACTGCAACAGCCACTCCTGTCAGACTCCTCAGGACAGCCCCTCACCACATCCTGGCCACTGGCTGGGCCGTGGAGCCCCAGGGGCAGTGGAAACTCAAAGCCTCTGCCAGACTGCTCTCCCTGTATCACAGCTGAGGGATGGCACCAAGCTCCAACACACACCTTCCTCTCAAAGAGGCTGAAGCTCCTGGCTGGAGCTCAGAGCTGGATGCTGAGAGCAGAGGCAGTGCTTCCCAGGACAAAGGGTCTGGGGGAAGCTGCCCTTCACAGTCACAGGCTGAGCTAGCAAGTAGGCCTGTATCCTTCAGCAACTGGGAGGCGATCACAGCCTGTAGCAGCCTCAGGATTTAGGGGCTGCACTGCAGCTACGCTGAGGTAGAGGAGCCAGCAGAAGGTGAACAACAGCCCAGAGCCCTATCCCTTAGGGGCAGAGAGCTGGACCCCACACCCAAGGCCCCTGGAGTCAGAACCTCCCCACAATAAGGCTGACCTGGGGCACATGTTCACTCCACAGTCCACTCCCGTGAGTGCAGGGGACCAGCAAGGGAACAGCAAAGAGCAGTGATGGGCTTTCAGGCCCCACATACTTGGTGTAGCCATTCAGGCAGGCCTTCTGCATGGCATCGATGGTGTAACGCAGGAACTCGTGTGCATCCTCCTGCCTGCCGAAGCGCAAGTTATGGGAAATCTCTGCAAGAGAGGGAGGACTCAGCACATGCTGCAACAGATGCCACCCCTCCCTGCTTTCCCTGGGGCAAGGACTCTGGGGTTTGAGTCCCCTCACCCAAACCAGACATCAGACTCAAGTCACAGAGGAAGCGCCTGGCAGCCCAAGAAGTCTCCAGGCATTCCAAGGCTCCATGAGTCATCTCAGTGGAGCCTTTTGCCAAAATATGCCCCAATCCCAATAGTTCTGCCCCCACATTAGTCATGGGGGGGGGGGGCAGCCCTCCTTACTCTTGAGGTCTCGGATGATGGAGAGTGGCTTTATTGCGTTGCCGCTGTTGGCAAAAGACTGTATCATGTGGTTCTGCATAGTGCACATCATGCAGAAGCTTCCGTGGGCACCTGGAGCGGGAGAGATGACATGACGTTGGGGACAAACCCAGGAGAGATGGAGGCAGAACAGGGGATCTCTGGTCCAAAACAGCTCAGCCACCCTTAGTTTTCCCTATGAGCTCGGTGCTCCAGGACACAGGGACCAACCCACGCCATCACAACTGGCACAGCCCATCACAGGATCAACCATGGCAGCTCCCCAGATGAGACAGCATTCACATTTATAGAAAACAGGTCCCAGGTATGCACTGGACAAGCCCATGGGTCGGCCCTGAGGGGCAGATCCCACTGGCAGTCTTATGAATGGGGCTGCGAGACCTGTGTATTCCCTGTGGTGATAGCTCAGAGCAGTGCCTACCACACTGCTCTTCTACAGGCCCCACAGCCAGGGGCTATTCAGGATCCCCCAGCTGAGCCCCCAAGAAGTCAGCAAGACCCACTGGGCCCATCCTCATCCTGGCTACACCCAGCAGAGAAAAAGTCTTTGCAGAGACAAAGATGCCAAACTTGGGAATATTGCTACGTCCAGGAAAAGTGAGTAGGACCCAGGAACAGCCTCCTGACAGAGAAACAGGCAGAAAGGAGCAGGGCAGGGAAGGTGCCTCCTGGTATCTGCACTCCCTCACCAGTGCCAGGCACAAAGACACTGAACAGAGCACTGTGAGCAGGACAGGCAGCTGCTGCTCCTCCCTGCTGGCCCCCTGAACCGGGGTCCCCACTCACAGGTGCGTCCGTGCTCCCGGGACAGCAGGTAGTTGGTGAGTGGTGGTGTGTAGGTCAGGCACTGCAGCGCCGAGTTCAGGAAGCAGGTATTTCCCAGGTTACTCAGCCCAGCGCCCACACGGTGGACCCGCTCCCACCTCATGGAGAGGCTCTGGGCTGGGAAGAGCACCTTCTGCGGCGCGGGGATCCCGTCACCCGCGACCCTTGGCAGGGCATGGCTGCGTCCTGTGGGGAGCAGAGAGTCAGCTGGGGGCAGAGGCACGGGGGGGGCTGGGGGTGCCCCTTCACCATCTCCACACACCCTGGGGATTTTGTGGCCGCTCCGGGAGGCCGCCGGTGATGCCGAGAGGGTGGCCGAGGGCCTCGGCCCCGATGTGCTCGTACTTGTCCCGCAGGTGCTCCAGCTGCCCGGCCAGGCCGCGGCGGGCGGGCACGAACTCGATGCGCTGCTGCAGCACGGAGCGGGCGGCGGCAGCCAGCGGCCGGCCCAGCTCCGCCGCCGCCTCCCGCCGCCCCGGCTCCAGCGCCTCCCGCAGCTTCTCCGCGATCATGGCCGTGGGCGGCCGGCTCGGAGGGCCTGGCGACCGCGGCTGCAGAGAACGAGAAAAGGGGCGGCTGAGAGGGGGACACCGGCCCGGCACGGCCGCTCCCGCTGCACTCCGGCTCTCAGAGCTA
>VZTB01006927.1:169299-183122 GCA_013397245.1 Thryothorus ludovicianus | reverse complement strand
GGAGGGCCTGTCGGAGCCCGGCGGCGGGGACAGTGCGGGGGCCGAGCCGGCTCTGCGGATTGCGCGCAGCCCAGCTGCCCGTCGGGCATGACCCCAGTGCTGCCCTGCTCCAGCCCGCAACACATTCTGTCCTTGTCCTGGTTGCCCCCTATGTCCCGCCGCCACTCGGGGTGGGGGAGCGGGGCAGACCCAGCCCCGCGCCTTGGGACCCGTGTGCGTGTCCGGCTGTCAAAGGCTGGGGCCCGGTGGGGCTGTGCTGGCCATGGTGCCCTCGGGGCTGCCGGCACGGGGCAGGGTCGTGCGCCGGGACCAACTGCACCCTCCGAGATCCCGGGCCCCGCAGCAGTCCCGGGGAGCCGCTGGCACGTGCCGCCTCCGCTCCCAGCGCGGCTGAGGCGGCCGGTCCCGGGAGCACACACGGTTAAGGCAGCCGCGGGCGCACATCTGGCGAGGGAGGGCTGCGAGCCTCGTCCCGCGCCTCGCTGCCTCCCGCGCTTCCAAAAAGTGTATTTCCGCCCGGGGAGCGGGGAGAGGCGGCTCCGAAGCGGGAGGCAGCGGCCGGCCGTGGGCAGGCTCTGCGCTGGGCCGGGCGATGCTCTAGGGCAGCAAAGGCCGCGAGGGAGAAGCCGTGCCCCAGAGGTAGGTGGGGGGCAGGTTTGGGAGGCCTGACGGTCGCCCCCTGAGCGTCGTGCTCCCATCTGCGGTACCGCTGCCGAGGGCCCGGAGACGGCTCCGCCTCGCCGGGCGCTCGCGTGTCCTGGCGGGCACCCAGCGAGGAGGATCGGTCCCAGTGCCCCCTCCCCCCCCCCCCCGCCCCTCCCCGTCGAGCGAGGCTCTTGCCCTGCCTGCGAAGGAACAGGCTGAGCCTCATCTGAGGGCACAGTGCGGCCCACTGCGGCTCTGGGAGAACACAGATCCCCCCTGAGCCCTGCCCCAGCTGCGTTCCCAAAAAACCCATTGCTACGAACATATCAAACCCACGTTGGGTGACCTTCGGCATCTCTTTGGGAGTCACAGTGGCTGTTGGGGTGGCCAGCACAACGTCTTGCTGGTGCTACAGAAGCTGGAGGGCTGCAGCCACCCCATGCTCCTTCCCCACATCTGTCCCATGCAGCCCTCACCCTGCTGCCTGCTGGATCTGCCCTGCTCCAGGGAAAAAAAAGGGCTCTGCAACCATTCCAGTGTCTGCAGCAGCCCGTGGGGGCCCTGGCCCGCCAGCACGGCCCCAGGGGCACAGTGGTTCTGGCCGCTGTGGTGCAGGGAAGTTTGTATCCACCACCATAAAGAGAGAGGGTGAGCTGGGAGTGCAGGTCCTGCTACCTCCAAACTGCCCCAAGCCCCTCATCCCTCTCCTAGAGTTTGTTCTGTTTCATCCTAGGCTTCATCTCCATCTGGAATGTATTTTGGGATGTTTTGACTTGCAGTCCCATGGCTTCTGCAGCCACTGAGTTTAAATCTCTGGCTGCTCCTGGAGAGCAGCCAGCCCTGATGGGAAAACCCTCCACAGGGGCTGCATGTGCCTGTGCGCAGGTGGGCATCTCCGGCCCAGCACACCTGCAGGGTGCAGGAGGGGCATGCTGGGGGCCCAGCGAACCCCGTGTGCTGCTGACAGCAACTGCGTGCATCACACACTCTCCTCACCGCCTGGGAAGCACTGCCTTCCACCATGGGAATTTCCTGGTGAAGCGTTTCTCCTCGAGGAGCAATTCCCTGTGACACTGCATTTTCCCCAGCGCCAAGCCTGCTCCAGGTCCCAGAGGAATGCTTTGTGTGATGGTCCCAGAACTGAGGGAGAGCCACAGGCTTCCCAAACCCCAGCCGTGCTCTGTGCTGTGTTCGGTGCTGGAGGCCAGGCAGGGCGAGCAGATCTGGGGCCAAGTGATACCAGGTGGGTGATACCTGCTCACAAGCCCCTGGCTGGCCTTGTCCACGCTTCTCTCCATGGATCTGCTTCTCCCCTGCCTCCCTCCACACCCGGCAGCACTGAGACAACGGGGTGAGAGACGAGAAACAGAGGCACCGGGAAGTGTATGAAGGGGCCAGGCCCTTGGCAAAGGGTTTCAGCAGCAGGAAAAGCCCTTTGGAGCTTTTCCCAATCCCTCCGCCCCTTCCCAGCTCCAGTGACTCATAATCCAGGCATCCGCTCCCGGCCTCAGATGCCCTCCGCACCCGCTGCGGAAGCACGCGTGGTCCCTTGGACCCCACACCTGGGGACAGCGGTGCTCTGAGAGCAGGCGCTCACCAAAACAACAGGATTCTGCCCCAAAATCCATCATGACCTGACTCAGCTGCAGAATGCAGGACACGGCTGAGGAACCTTCACGCCTTGGGACCAGTGCTTCGGGATGTCGACAGAGCCCGTGGAGCACAGCCGGGCGGTGCCGCGGGGGCTGTTTGGGATGGGAGAAGGGCAAAGGCCACACCCATGTCCCAACCCAGGGAGGCACCTGGCTGAGATAGGAGCCCGGGTAGTAGCCATCCCCATCCCGGCTCGGACCCTGCTGCCATGGGGTGCCCAGCGCTGGGCAGTGCTACACCCCTGTTTGGCCAAGGCTGTCCTGGTGCCTCAGGGCCAAAGGGCAATGTGCTGCGTGCCCGGCCCCATGTCTCCAGCAAGATATGGTTTTGATAATAGAGGGAGGGGTCACGAAGTGCCTGGGCCAGGCCACAGTGTCACCACCACTGCAAATATTAGTTTTGGCCTCATACAGGGTGTGGGCTCTCAGAAAGGTTTCTCCCAGTGGCAGGGAGATAGGTCTGCTAGCTCACATCCCTTTTTTTCTGGAGGAGTGGGTCTTGTCCTCTCGCAAACCCTTGGGCTGGCAGCTCCCAGGGCACAGGAGCCCCTCACAGGAGTGGGGCATAGACCCTCTCTGGGCCCAGCTGGGGTCCCACACACGGACAGGGCTGCACCTTGACATTTACCCCAGGGCATCTGGAGCTGTCTGTAATTTTTCAGGTGCTGCCACCCTAAATTGCTGCTCTTGGGCGTCTATGGGAGGCAGCTGAAGCCAGGCTGAGCAGGAGCAGCGGCACTTGGTCCAGGACTTGGCCCGGTCAGAGGCTGCTGCTCTGCTCCATTCTCAGCTTCTGAGGTAATCCCATCTGCTGTATGTGTGAGGGCTCAGGGACTGCAAGGCCCCAGCCTTCATGTGGTGAGCCCAGAGCCTCCTAACTGCCCCAGTGTGGGTCTCCCCAGGTGCTTACTGGGGTGACACTGTTCCACAGCCCAGCCAGAACCTGGAGGCTGTGCAGTGAACATGTCCTGTCCCAGGACAGCTCAGGGCATGGCTGGGCTGGGAGTCTCCTCGTTCCTGTCCCATTCAGCTGTCCCTGGCACCTCACAGGGCACTGCCAAGGCATGGAGGGGCTGTGGGTTCATGGTATCCTGCTGATCTTCCTGCTGCCCTGCCCTGTGGGGAGCCAGACCAGCTCCATCCCTGACCAGCGATGGTGGACAGACCCCAATGAGGCCACATCCCAGCACCAAGCTGACAGGTGAGAGGACCCCAGAGCCAGGGTGCTCTGCAGCAGGGGCCAGGGCAGTCCTGGGACTGCAGAGGGCCTCGTAGCCCCATAGCTCCTGTTGCACTTTGCTTTCTGCCTTGCCAGGGCCACACAGGAGCAGAAGGCTGAGGATGCCCAGGAGGGGCTGCCTCCACAGCCTCGCTGTGTCCGCTGCTGCACCCCACATGAAAAACGTTTCTACCCCCAATACCAGCCCATGCCTCAGATCAACATGACCATCCTGAAAGGTGAGGGCTGGCAAGACCCCACACTGTGTTGTTAGCATTGCCTCAGGTCCAGCGCTGAGCTGTACTGATAGTGCCAGCTCTTGCACAGACTGGGAATGAGAAAGTGGGATAGTGCCCGGGGTCCTGTGCCCTGCACAAGCAGAGGGCAGAAGCCACACTGGGGAGTGGCAGCCAGTGCTCTGGTGGCTTCTGGGCAGCAGCATCAGAGCCTGGGGAAGGGGCAGGGGCAGGACTGGTGGGTCCCTGCTCCCTCCATCACCTCTGGGGAACGGGCTTTCGGGCTGCTAGGTTCAGATCTGGTCCCTACCTGACAGCCCAACTCTCCCTCCTGCTCTGCCCAGGAGAGAAGGGGGACCGCGGTGAGCGTGGCATGCAGGGCAAATTCGGCAAGACGGGGGTGGCCGGCAGCAGGGGCCACGCAGGGCCCAAGGGACAGAAGGGCAGCATGGGCGCCCCCGGGGAGCGCTGCAAGAGCCACTACGCTGCCTTCTCTGTGGGCCGCAAGAAACCTCTGCACAGTAATGACTACTACCAGACCCTTATCTTCGACACGGAGTTCGTCAACCTCTATGACCACTTCAACATGTTCACGGGCAAGTTTTACTGCTACATCCCTGGGATCTACTACTTCAGCCTCAATGTGCACACCTGGAACCAGAAGGAGACATACCTGCACATCATGCGCAACGGGGCGGAGGTGGTGATCCTCTACGCCCAGGTGAGCGACCGCAGCATCATGCAGAGCCAGAGCGTCATGCTGGAGCTGAAGGAGCAGGATGAGGTCTGGGTGCGGCTCTACAAGGGCGAGCGCGAGAACGCCATCTTCAGCGATGAGTACGACACTTACATCACCTTCAGCGGCCACCTCATCAAGTACAGTGGGGACCCCTGAGCACCATGCCCCTCCCACTCCTCCTGTGCCAGGCCAGGTGGCCAAGGAGCCCCTGTCCCTCTCATCCGAGGAGTGTCACCTATGTTATGCTGTTAGTCACCCTAGTGCCACTATCCCCAGCACCTGCACCAGTGTGTAAATTCCCTCACTCCAGTGCCCCAAGCCAACCAGACACACCTGGAAGAGTTGGAGCAATTTTAAGCCCCTGCCACATTAGTGACCAAGAAGCAGCTGCTCACCTGGGGTGGGCAGGGAGCTCACCCCCTCTCCCCACTCCAGAGGTGGGTTTGCCAGGCACAGCCTGCTGCAGCACTGTGAGCTGGCACCAGTGGGACAGTGTGACTGTTGGTGCCCTGATGCGAGGCAGCGTGGGCACTTCACTGTGTTCCTCCTCACACCAGGTCGTGCTCCCCCGCTGGAATGGGCAGAAGATGCTCAGCACCATCCGGAAAGGCAATAAACCACTAAGGGCCCTCTTTCCTTCCACGTGCAGGTGCAGGTGTTGCAGTGGGGGGCTGGAGTGAATTGCCTTAGTTCCCTCTGCAGATTCCGTCATGGCTCGCCGCAGCCTCTGCTCAGGAAGGGCTCTATCCCCACCAGCAGCCCTGGGCGTGGCGCCTTTGGCCTCAGCCACTTCCTCTTCTGTTAGGTTGTCTGCTGGCCAGGGTTCATGTTTGTGTAGATGCAGCAGTAACATGGGCCAGCATGCTGACCCCCCCATTCAGCTGTGCTACATTAAACATCTCACATTTCCAGCCTTGCACACACCCTCAGTGTCCTCTTGCTTTGTGTGTGGTGAGGTTCTGAGGGACTCAGGGCAGAATTCTGCTCCTGGGGCACAGGGGCTCCCCAGGAGCTGAGGGCTGGTGTGGTGCTGCTAATCTGGGGGTGGAGAAGGAAGAGCAAACTGTCCCTGAAGAGCCAGGAGACCTGTGCCAGGCATGGCATGGGCCAGCTGTGCCCCAACAGCCAGGAGCTGCATGCAGTGACAGAACTGTCAGCCTGGGAAGGGTGGCAGGGTTGTCAGGAGTCCAGGATATCTGGAGAGGATTTAGGTCTGAGGTGAAGCCAGGTATCAGGGTCTGGATTGGTGGGTCCATGGCTGGGCTGAGCAGGGCTGCAGCTGGAAACCAGCACCCTAGGCACAGGAGGGAGGGGAATAGGCTAGAGGGGACACAGGATGACCTGAGCCCTGGCCCCACATGTGGGGTGGGTGGATGGTGGGGGCCAAGTGAGACAGGTCAGGCCATTCAGTGCTGTGCCTATGGGGTGGGGGCATCAGCCCAGGGCCCCAGCCCTATCCTATAGCACGGGCAAAGCTCCTTGGCCGCACTGGGGACCAGCTACCATCTCCCTTCCAGACTGCACACCAGGGGCTGTTATGGACACAGGTTGCATCCCAGCACAAAGATTCCATCCTGGGACACATGTTCTACCCCAGGACACACAATCTATGCAGAGGCACGTAGTTTCTTCCCAGGACACGCGATCCCTCCCGGGACACGTCCCGCCCCGGGACACGGGGGCAGGCGGTGCCTGGGGCGGTACAGGGCCGCCAGGCGGAGCTCCGAGGCCGCGCCCCCGGGAGAGCCGGGCCCGGTGGCGGCGGCGGCGGCGCCGGAAAGTGACGTCATCACCGCGCGCCCGCGNGGAGCGGGCCGCGCGGCGGCGGCGGAGGTGGATGGCGGGGACCGGGGTCGAGGCCGCGATCGTGTCCGGGACCAGGATGGGGACGGGGACGGTGATAGGGATGGGAACGGGACCGTGACCGGGACCGTAACCGGGACTGGTGCCGGGACTGGTGCCGGGACTGGCAGGGCCCGGTCGGCGCTGGCCGCGGTGCTGGCCCAGCCCGGCCCTCACCCACCACCCCCGGCAGCTTCCAGCCGGCGGCGGACACCCAGGGAACCACTGTCCTGCACGACACCATCAGCGACCGCCCGCAGCCCCTGCCAGGTGAGGCACCGTGAGAGGGCCCGCCGGGATGGGGACAGTGGCGGTGCCGTACCGAGCCTCACAGGCAGTGCTTGCTGCTGACCCTGCTCTTCCCCTCATCGTTACTAGCACGGTACTTTGACACGAAGACGACGGAACCCATCAGCTTCTTCTTGTCCGGCCTGGAGGAGCTGCTGGCCTGGCAGCCCAACAGCAACGATGACTTCAATGTGTCAGCCGTTCCTCTGGCCAAGCGGCAGCCCCCGCTGCACAGCAGGCGGCCTCGGACACTGGTGTGCCACGATATGCGTGGCGGGTACTTGGAGGACAGGTATGTGCTGGGTGGAAGGGAGGTGTGACACTGGAGCTCACTGTCTCAAACCCCAAAGCTCTTCTGTTTCGGCCTGACATGTCTCCTGCCGGCTTAGCCACAGGTGAGCAGGGATGAGGTGTTTGGCTCTTGGCAGTGCTGGGGGAACCTTGTTCAGGCTGGGATGTTCAGAGGTGGCTCAGTGCCACAGCTCTGCCCAGCTCCCAGCTGTGAGTCAGGCTCCTACCCAGCCCCGCAGCATCTGTCAGCGTCCTTCCTGCACTGCCAAACCCTTTTCCCTCTGCAGGTTCATCCAGGGCTCGGCCACACGCAACCCCTATGTCTTCTACCACTGGCGCTACATCGACATCTTTGTCTACTTCAGCCACCACACTGTCACCATCCCACCTGTAGTCTGGACTAATGCAGCGCACCGGAACAGCGTCCCTGTGCTGGGTAAGGGCAGGGCTGTGCCTGGGGCAGCCCCATCAGTGAGGCAATTCACCAGGATGTGCAGCTGACGCTGCCCCCGCTGCCTCCCCAGGCACATTCATCACGGAGTGGACAGATGGGGAGAAGCTGTGTGAGGCGTTCCTGGCCGGCGGGGAGGAGGCGTACGGCGCTGTGGCCGAGCAGCTGGCCCGCATTGCCCAGCACTACTGCTTCGATGGCTGGCTGGTCAACATAGAGAACACACTGAGCGTGAGTCCTGGTGGCCCTGCTCGCCCCCTGCCTCTCCCTGCCCATCTCTCTGCCTTTGTGCTGTTCCCGTGGGGGGTTCCCTGCCCCGTGCCCTCTCCCACCTGTGCCTGCTCTCTCCTGGCAGGCAGCAGCGGTGGGGAATCTGCCCCACTTCCTGCGGGACCTGACGGCACGGGTGCACAGCGCCGTGCCAGGAGGACTGGTGATCTGGTATGACAGCGTCCTGAAGGATGGCACTCTGAAGTGGCAGAACGAACTGAACGATGAGAATAGGTGAGGCTGGCAAAACTCTCCCTGGGCGGGGGGCATGAGCCCACCCCAAACCCAGCATGGCAGCGGTCAGGCACAACCTGCACGGCCCGTGGTAAGGTCACATGTGACCACAGCGTCTGCCCTGCCACCCCGAACCCTGTCCCTAGGATGTTCTTTGATGCCTGTGATGGGCTGTTCACCAACTACAACTGGAAGGAGGAGCAGCTGGAGCGCACACAGAGGCTGGCTGGTCCACGCCAGAACGACATCTATGTCGGCGTTGATGTCTTTGCCCGTGGGGATGTGATTGGTGGTGGCTTCGACACTGACAAGGTGGGTGTGACAGGGCTGGGCTAGAGTGGGACCCTGGACCTCCCTGGGTGCAGGGCTCTGAGCTCCCATTGATGGCCCTGCTGGGCTCTGCCTTGTTGGGCTGCTAACCTGAGGATGAACTGGTGAGGAGTGAGGGATCCCAGAGTGCTGGCCATGCATGAAGAGGGAGCTGGGGGTTCCCAGTGCTGCCATCCCTAGAGAGGGAGATGCTGCAGCACATCCCTGTGGTGTCCTGCCCCACCATGGGGCCAGTGGACCCTGGGGGGAGTGGGGACAGAACAGGTGACAAGGTGATACCTGGCCTGGCCCATGTTGCTCACTGCTCATTTCTGCAGTCCCTGCGCCTGATCCGCCAGTATGGCCTCTCTGCAGCCATCTTCGCTCCTGGCTGGGTCTATGAGCACCTGGGCAAGGAGAACTTCCTGCAGAATGAGAACAGGTGAGGGCAGCTCAGCAGGGCAGGTGTTGGGGGAGGAACTGGGCTAGGAGTGCCCTGGCTCAGGAAGGCTGTAGGGACAGCTACAGGGACACTGTGGCTGTCAGAACAAGGTGTCTGCTGGCCAGGAGCCAGCTGGCCCTATTCTGCCCCAGCTGAGGCGATATCTGAGGCTGTGCAGGGCAGTGACCATAACAGGGGTCTCTGCCCTGACACCCACCTTTGTCTCCAGGTTCTGGGGCTTGCTGGCTGAGTACCTGCCCACGCACAGCATTTGCACTCTGCCCCTCACCACTTCCTTCTGCCTGGGCATGGGCACCAGCACATTCCTGGATGGGAAGGTGGGTTCAGGGTGTCAGCTCTGCTCTNGGACCTGACGGCACGGGTGCACAGCGCCGTGCCAGGAGGACTGGTGATCTGGTATGACAGCGTCCTGAAGGATGGCACTCTGAAGTGGCAGAACGAACTGAACGATGAGAATAGGTGAGGCTGGCAAAACTCTCCCTGGGCGGGGGGCATGAGCCCACCCCAAACCCAGCATGGCAGCGGTCAGGCACAACCTGCACGGCCCGTGGTAAGGTCACATGTGACCACAGCGTCTGCCCTGCCACCCCGAACCCTGTCCCTAGGATGTTCTTTGATGCCTGTGATGGGCTGTTCACCAACTACAACTGGAAGGAGGAGCAGCTGGAGCGCACACAGAGGCTGGCTGGTCCACGCCAGAACGACATCTATGTCGGCGTTGATGTCTTTGCCCGTGGGGATGTGATTGGTGGTGGCTTCGACACTGACAAGGTGGGTGTGACAGGGCTGGGCTAGAGTGGGACCCTGGACCTCCCTGGGTGCAGGGCTCTGAGCTCCCATTGATGGCCCTGCTGGGCTCTGCCTTGTTGGGCTGCTAACCTGAGGATGAACTGGTGAGGAGTGAGGGATCCCAGAGTGCTGGCCATGCATGAAGAGGGAGCTGGGGGTTCCCAGTGCTGCCATCCCTAGAGAGGGAGATGCTGCAGCACATCCCTGTGGTGTCCTGCCCCACCATGGGGCCAGTGGACCCTGGGGGGAGTGGGGACAGAACAGGTGACAAGGTGATACCTGGCCTGGCCCATGTTGCTCACTGCTCATTTCTGCAGTCCCTGCGCCTGATCCGCCAGTATGGCCTCTCTGCAGCCATCTTCGCTCCTGGCTGGGTCTATGAGCACCTGGGCAAGGAGAACTTCCTGCAGAATGAGAACAGGTGAGGGCAGCTCAGCAGGGCAGGTGTTGGGGGAGGAACTGGGCTAGGAGTGTCCTGGCTCAGGAAGGCTGTAGGGACAGCTACAGGGACACTGTGGCTGTCAGAACATGGTGTCTGCTGGCCAGGAGCCAGCTGGCCCTATTCTGCCCCAGCTGAGGCGATATCTGAGGCTGTGCAGGGCAGTGACCATAACAGGGGTCTCTGCCCTGACACCCACCTTTGTCTCCAGGTTCTGGGGCTTGCTGGCTGAGTACCTGCCCACGCACAGCATTTGCACTCTGCCCCTCACCACTTCCTTCTGCCTGGGCATGGGCACCAGCACATTCCTGGATGGGAAGGTGGGTTCAGGGTGTCAGCTCTGCTCTGGTCAGACTGGGCTCAGCTGGGCAGGAGGGGCCCTGCTCTTGGCTCCTCCAGCTCAGCTCTCCCTGTGCTGTAGGATGAAGAGTCTGGACCCTGGTACAACTTGAGTGCACAGGACATCCAGCCACTGTACCCAGAGCACCAGGGCACGCTGAGCACCAGCTGCTGCCTGCAGGATGCCTGGTGTGGGGGCAGCTCCCTGCAGCTGCAGGGGACCATTCCCCCTGGCGAGGAGCGTGTGGCTGTCCGGTGAGTTGGACCTTTACTCCTCCTCAGCGCTGGGCTGGCACCATGTCAGCATGACATGGCCTGCATGGTCTGAGCTGTGTGGCCCCGGGGCCTTGTGGCAAGTGTGCCCAGGCTCTGCTCACACTGCCCAGCACACCTAACACGATGCACCTTCTCTTTGTCTCTCTCTCTCTGTCTCTGTCTCTCTCTGGGTGGACTTGGGGTCATTAGCCTCTTCTCTTTGCAGATGCCAGCCCCTCCCAAGCTCTTCCTGACCCTGCTCTACAAGCTGGAGGGGCCACAGCCCAATGACTTCACAGTAGCACTGGAGGTCACCACCTGGGACTCAGGGATCTGCTTCGAGGGCAACCCCACCTCCCTGCCAGGTGAGCACCTTGTCCCCCCCGTGCTCTCTGCAGTGAGCACCTGCTGTAGAGTGTGGGACCAGCTCAGTCCCTCATCCCCTGACCTGGCTCCCTCTGGCAGAGCCCAATGGCCGCTACCACCCCCGGTTCCTGCCGGCACCACCGCCCGGCCTTGCCAAGCTGCTCACTGCCTGCCACCGTGGCTCCCATGGCTGGACCAGCCGGTGAGTGCCCTGCTTGCATCCTGTGTCCATAGGCAGGCATAGACTCTAGGGCTCCCTGGTACTATTCCTGCTTTGCCTCCTCCCTCTCAGGTGCTATGAACTGGAGCTGCAGGACTGCAGCCTACGAGACCTCTCTGTGATTGTGTCCCGCCAGCAGCCCAGCTCGCAGGAGACATCCTTCACCTGCCTCCTTGGGGAGGTCCGGGTGAGTGCCTGCCACTGCTTGGTGGAGACACCTCCCCTGGTGCCACCCTCGTTCCAGGAAGGTGGGTGGGTGCCTGTCCTGACTCTGACTGTGCTGTGGTTCCCTCGCAGGTGCTGGACTCAGCCAGTGTGGCGGCCTCCCCACCGCAGGTGCACAGCGTGGTGGCCTCGCAGATCTGGTGGCAGGAGGGCCCCGAGCCCGAGCAGCTCTCACTCAGCCTCACCCTGCGCTGGTCCTTCCCACCTGGCCGTGCCAAATGGTTCCGTGTCCTGAGCCAGGGCGCCCGGTGCCGCCTGGGCCAGACGGCGCCGCAGGTGCTGGGGATGGCTCAGGGCTGCCTGTTCCGTGCTGTGGGGCTGTCGGTGCCGCGGCCGGCGCCCGGACAGTCCTGCCGGCTGGAGCTGCTGGTGGAACCCGTACTGCAGGATGAGCTGCCTGTGGACCCCGAGCGCTGGGGCCGCCTCGTGCTGATCTATTCTGCGCCAGGCAGTGGCACCAGCTGAGATGGGCATTAAAGCAAACTGTGGTGCAGCCTGTGCCATGTCTTCTCCATGTGGTGGGTGCGCTGTGGGTGGGGGACACAGGGAGGCTGCATTTCATCGCCCTGGGCTGGTGAGTCCCTTTCCTCCGACCCCTGTGGCTGTGCTCAGCCCTCACTGTGGGGGCCCACTGGGTGCTGACCAGGACCCTGAAAGTGGCTGGCAGGGCTCCCCAGCATGTGTGACCCTAGACTGGGGTACCTGCCCTGAGAACCCCACCAGCTCGTGCAGCTCTCAGTGCCTCAAGCTGTCTGCCCACAGGCTGGGGATACTTGTCCTAAGACCCTTGCCACAGCCCCCTCAGGGCTCAGCCTGTTGAGGAGCTGCCTGCACAGGCTCTGCAGCAGCCCTGAGGAGCAGCCCAGCATGGGTGAATGCTGTGCTCATTAATGTGGACCCAGCCCAGTGCCACCAGCCTATGCTGCCTCCCCCGAGCATCTTCTGAGGAGGAGAGAAAATTTATAGCAGCAATTATTTTCTCACAGTCTGGTGAGCAAGCAATTAGCAGGCAGGAGAAGGCGAGCGCTTTTGCAGTGGGGTCCCAAGCCCTGTCCCCAGACAATGCAGGCTCTGCCAGGGACACCAATGCCAGCAGTGTAGCTGCTGCTCCTGCGATAGAGAATGCGGTCAGGAAAGTATTATCCAATGGCTTGAAGAATGAAGGGCTTGGCCCAGCCAGGAGAGGGCTCTTCATGCAGCACCCTGCTCCCTCACCATGGCGAGGCTCGTTGTCCCAAGGGTTCCCCACCTGCCCATAGGCTGTGGTCCCCTGCCCAGACAGATGCACTGTAGCAGCCATGGCACCACACCCCCTGCAGCACAACCAGTCAAAACCTGAGTCGCCCTGGTTGAAGAAAGAAATCTTTATTAATAATTTCAATAATAATAATAATAATAATAGTAATAATAATAATCATCCTTGTAATAATAATAATAATAATAATAATAATAATACTGTTTATTAGAATGGTCACAATTTAAGCATACAGGATGGGCTGGTGCCAGCCCGCACGCCGGGGCGGCGCAGGGGTGCTGTAAGGGAGAAGCCAGTACAGCGATGGATGGAGCTTTGTACAGGGTGGGGGCCCGGGGCTATGTACACTGGGAATAGAAAAGGGGGAGCTCATCGCTGGGGCATCAGGGGCGTCTGCAGACTATAAAGTGAGGTTTGAGGAGTGACAGAGCCGTAAGGGTGTCGGACGGCACTGCACCCCGGGATAGGCTCTGCAGTGCCCTGTGCCACTGGACACCGCATCCAGCGTGCCTGCGGCTGCAGCCCAGCCTTGTGGCTTGGGTGGGTCCCTTGTGGCTGATGCAGTGGTTGAGACCTCGCACACAGGGCTGGAGGCATCCCGCTGTCTCAGGCAGGGACGGGTGGCCATGAGCGTGTCCCGTGCTGCAGAGCAAGCGGGAATGGGACTGGGGCAGCGCCTGGCCCAGCTTTGGTCAGGGCTGGTCCAGGCAGGGTGGGAGCACAGGTGTCAGGGGAGGGAGGAAGAAGGGGAAGGGTTCACAAGCGAGTTGCAAGCTCCTCTTAACAAAAATTCCCTTTAAAAGGCAGAGGGTCGTCCCCTGCAATACCTCAGCACCGCATCCGCGCCGCCACCCCAGTTCCGCGCTGGAGCCGAGGCCTTGCACACTTGACACGCCGATGGCCGTCAGCGCCGGGGCGCGGGTGGCACGAAGCCAGGTCCCCACGCCATCACCCGATCCCACAAGCCGGGCAGGGCGCAGCGCTCTGCCGGCACCCCCAGCACTCCTGCACCAGGGAAAGGAAGACGTGGCGCCCAGGCCCTGCACCTGGGCGGGAGGGCCCCCTGGACCCCCGCGGACCCTCACGCCTGCCTGCACCGGCTCCCTCCCTGGTGGGCTGTGGGGCCGGGGCGCTGGGGGTCCCTCCGGCGCGTCCAACCGCCGGTGCTTGCCGCGGCTCCTCTGGGACTCTCTCACTCGGTGTGTGTGGACAGTTGGGACTCATTTTGGCTGCTGCCACTTGGCTTTGCTTCTCTTTTTTTTGTTTGGTTTCTTTTTCCTTTTTTTTTTTTTTTTT
>VZTB01006927.1:90316-169285 GCA_013397245.1 Thryothorus ludovicianus | reverse complement strand
TTTTTTTTTTTTTTTGCTGCTTTGCTTTTAATTTTTATATTTTGGGGTTCTTTTTTTTTGTGTGTGTGTGGTGTGTGGATATTTTTGCCCTTCCTGGTCCCAGAAGGAAACAGCCACGGGTTCACTACAACAGAAACAAGAGAGGCAGGTCTTTCACTGGAACACTCAGACCGAGCTGCTGGCCGGGAGCATGCAGGCACCATCTCAGCGCACCGAGCCCGCGCAGCCAGCCCAGCCCAGCCCAGCCCATCACACTCAGCTCCGAGAGCAGCGTGGTCAGGCAGAGAAGCGCTCCTGCCCGGCGTGCTGCCTCACGGAGTCCTGAACCCACCCCAGCCTCATCAGTCACCACAGCTGGCAGCAACCCCAGCTGGCTCCTCTCTGTCCTAGGGGGGCAGAGGGCTGCTCAGGGAGCTGTTGTCACCGCAAGCCCCAGCGCCTGTGGAGCGAGCATCCCTGCAGGCCGAGCACCCCCGCCTGCCTCGCGGGGGGATAAGCCCTCTGCACCCCGGCCAGGGCAGTGGGGGGACCCCACATCCCGGCTGTGGGAACGGGGTGCTGTTGGGGCTGAGGGCTGGCCCCACTCCCCACGGTCCCTGGGACAGGCGGATGGTGCAGGAGAGGCGGGCAGGCGGCAGGATGGAGCGGCTCAGGTAACCCTATGGGTGTGGGGTGCTGTGGCCCCACAGAGCCCGGTGCCAGCCCCGGCCACCCGGGCAGCACCCGCGGCTCCTCCGCAGGCTCGGCCTCGGCTCTGTCTGCCTGGTTTGGTTTGGTGCTAGTGAGCATCGGGGGCAGTGGTGGGGGGGCTGGGTCTGTCTTGCTAGTAGGGAGTGAAGCGGCTGTACCCTCCTCGGTATAGACTAGCCTGCAACATCAAAGATGAAAAAAAAGCCAATCAGTATTCAGAGATAGCCAAAGCCTAGATCTTCCCTTTTTTATCTTCTTTTTTTTTTTTTCTCCTTTTTCAAATGACACCAAATTGCGGCTGTCCTTGGCATGTGAGGGGCAGGCAGGGCTAGGGTGCCCAGTGCTTCCCGGGCTCTGTGGTGGCTATGGGCCCTGGGGGCAGGGACTGCCATATGCCTCCAATGTGGCACTGCTGTGCCATGCCTGCCAGGGACCTGCCCCCATCCCTGCTGTGGCACTGGGCTGAAAACCCCTAGGATGTAGTGCCTGTAGCCCCTCACTAGCAGCTGCCTAGGGCTGGGGGTGCCAAGGGAGCAAAAAAAGGCAGAAAAAGGCAGGTTGGCTTTGCAATCTCAGCCATGAGTGCAATTTTTCATCTTTGATGCTGTCAGAGCTGGCCAAGAGCTGTGGCGCCTAAGGGGCTGCAGTGCCCCCGGTGTGTGGCCACACGTGGGGCCCTGGGGACACTGTCCTGCACTGGGATGAGAGATGGGGTCCTGGAACCCTGACCAGGCAGCCAGTGGGGGGGCAGCCAGGCTCGTGGGAAGTGGCGTGCATGGGCCAGACTGTGCAGGGTCTGAGGGGAAGGTGGGGCAGGGGTGCAGGGTGGGGGTTTCCTCTCCTGCAGACAGAGCCAGGCAGGGGCTGCACCGTTCCCACTCCCCTCCCACAGCCCCCGCACCTGCCCTGTGCCCCACGGCCCCATGGCCGCCATGCCAGACCCCTCCCTGGGCTGCCTGCAGCCCCCCGGGAAGCAGAGGAAGGCCGAGGGACTGCTCTTACCATGGTGCCGATGCTGTACGTGGCGGCGGGGCCGATGGTGTGGTGGTAGGGGTCTGCCGCTGCGTACACTCTGCCATAACTAGGAGCAAACAGCGGTGGGTGTTAGTGACAACAGCTGGGGTCCTGTCTCCCCTCAGAGCCCTCCCTCCTGCTGCTCCTGCTGGGAGCCCCCTGCGATCTCCCTGCTCCCCCTGCAGTGGTGTCAGCCCCTTCCAGCCTAGTCCTGAGGGGATAAAGGGGTCCTTGTTCACAGGAGACCCTCCCAATGCTGTCTCTGTCCCACAGCATTGAAAGCCTGGGGGGATCAGAGTGAGCAATGCAGGGGTGACACAGAGCTCCCCCAGGTGTGATGGTCAGTGCTTACCTATCACTGTATGCGGCCGCTGCTGCTGCGGGCTGGGCGTACCTGTAGGCAGCATAGCCCCCCTGCAGGGAGGAGAGACTGGTCAAGAGCTGCACCCACCTGGGGGCGTGGGGTAGGGGGAAGCTGGGTGCCCCATGGCACTGCACAGAATAGTGTGGGGCCCTCAGTGAGCTGGTGCCAGTGGGCATGCATCAGCCTCATTACCATTCCCCAGGGGCTTTCACAAACATTAACCTTAAAAAATTAAATTTCCAGAGAAGAGACTGTCACCTCCCCGCTCGCTTTAATGAGGTGTCACGTTAGATAAATCCTTCAGTGCCCGCCTGAAATATCGCCTCTGGCTCCTCAGACATGGAGGTTAAACGCGGGTGTAAGGAACTGAGGCCATAAATCCTGTGTCGCACCAGCCCTGCAAGAGGGCTGGCAGGGGCACAGCACTGGGCACAGGGTCTTGTGTAGCGTGTGCCACCCAGATTGCTCTGGAGAAGCTGTACTGTGCTCACGCTCTCGATGCTGCCCAGGGGAGGGGGCTGGGGAGGCAAAGCCCACCCTGAACCCGTGTGATGCCACTTGCTCCCTGTGATAGCATGTCCCCATCACAGCCCCACCCTGTCCACAGTGTCACTTACGTAGATCTCAGCTCCATAGAACCCATCCTGGTAGACAACTCTGGAAATGAGAAGGAGGCGTCAGAGCCCAGCAAGTGCCCCTGGACGAGTGGAGTGGGGTGAGGACAGTGAAGGGGGGAAGCTGCTTCAGCCCCACAGCTGACTGGCAAGAGTGGCTGTCCAGGCCCCAAAGGCATGCCTGGGCTGGGATTCTGGGCAGGGACTTGGGGAACAACTAAGGTCAGGGCATGCCAGAGGAGGCTCCCGGGGCAGGATCTCTGCTGGGAGAGGCCAAGCAGCCACAGATGGCCATGGCTGTGTCTGTGCCCAATGCCATCATCACCACTGCATGTGCTGGGAGAGAGTTCCCATTAAACCAACCATCCCGGCTGGAATAACATCCTGTGCCTTGGTGTACAGGAGGCTGGTGAGTGCGTGGTCACCCCCAGGGCAGGAGACTGGGGCTGGTACAGAGCCTGTGGCCAGGCAGGTGCTGCAGGAGCTGCAGCCTGCTCCTGACCTGTGAGAGCCCAGCGATGCCAGCGCAGACCTGGGGCAGCACCCGGCCCACAGCCCCCCGGGTACTCACGCGCCGTAGGTGGGGATGGGTGGCGGCGGCGGCGCAGCCCGGAAGGTGTTGTAGACAGCGCGTCCTCGGCCCCGTAGGTGTGCCCCTCGGTAGGCCACGGCTGTTCCCGTGGTGGGGTACGGGAACCCCGTTACTGCAGGAGGCATGGGACACCTGTGGGCTTTCCACAGCAGGTCCACACAGCCCCCACAGGGCATCTGTGGCAGAGCCCACCCCTCTACCCCCAGCCTGGCAGGGACATGGCTCTATGAGGATGCTGGGCAAGGGGACAGGATAGGGGGAATTGTCGAGGCAGGTGTGAAGGACGGGGAAAGGGGCCAGGGGTTGCTCACTGCACAGAGCAGTGGCAGACACAGTGCAGAGCTGATGTATGGGGGGAACCTGCAGCAGGTACAGCTGCAGCCCGACATTACCTGCGTAGAATTCAGGGCCGTAGACTGCTCCCACCACTGGGTTCAGCTTCCAGCCTGTGAGCAGGGAGAGCCGGTGAGGACAGAGCACTCTCCATGGTGTTCTGAGGGGCAGTAGCCCCATCCTCAGGCAGGAGGAGAGCATGGGGGGGCTGCACTCCTGCACTGGGTAGGAGCAGCTGCTCTCCCATTTGCCTGCAGGTGTGGAGGGCATTCACTGCCAGAGCCTCATGGCAGCCAGACAGTGCCAGTGCCTGGAGATGCCCCTGCCTGGTGCAGTCCCTGCTCTCTGGGCGCTGACCCTTACCGTTGGTGTAGGGGTTGGCCACCTTCTTGTTGGTCATGACACGGGCCGTGGCGTTGTTCACCTGGAGAGAGAGGGGTGGGGGCTCAGTGCCTGAGGGATGTGGAGCTGGCAAGGCTGTGGTCCAGGGCCCGCTCAGCTGCGCTCAGCGTGTGTTGCTGCTGCTTCGGATGCCGGAGCAAAGGATGCCGGCTGCACCAGACACGAGATAAGGCTCTGCCTGCAGCACCCCACCAGACACAGAGCTGCCTGTGCCTCCAGCCAGCCCAGCCTCCATGCTCCAGCTGTGAGTGCGGCTCAGGCTGGTGGCTGGTGCCCCAAGAGCTGCAGTGCCATGCTCAGGCTGAGCCCCAACATGCTGCCTGTGAGCTCCTGCCTGATCTTGTTGGATTACGTTTTCCTTGTCCATGGGGCATTGTTGTGCCCTGTCAGGCTCCCTCTCTGCCCTCAGCACTGCTGGGGACATCTTGTCCCACTCCCTCTGCCATGTGCCACCCTGCTTCCCACCACTCGCCAGCCACGAGCGAGGAGCTGCTGGCAAATGGGCAGAGCCTGATCCCTGTGCTAAGCTTGGAGAAATCAAAGCCTCCAGAGCTGGGCAGCTGCTGGCACTGCGAGTGTGGAGACGCATGTGGATCCTCCCTCCCAGCACAGAGCAGGGGGGATGGCATGCGGGGGCAGAGCCCCAAACTCCCTGCAGAGCCTGGGGAGGCTGCTATGGGCACGGGGATCTGCCAGGCTTGTCTGTACCAAGCAGAATGCAGCCCCAGCTGACACCTTGGCTCTCTGTGCACCTGGGAAGTTCCTCTGGGCCAGACACTCCTTGTGCCAAGCAATGACCTTCCCGGCAGCTCACACACATGCTCCCGTGCCACATTCAGGGACACATGCACACGCTGGGCACCCGGAGCTGCCCCACGCATCCCATAGCCCGGGCGGGGGACACGCACACGCAGGCATGGCACAGCACTAGCACACTTATCTGAGCACCTCAATCTTCCGGCCCTCTACGATGGTGCCATTCAGCTTCTCCCGTGCCCGGTCGGCATCTGTGCTAGTTTCAAAAGTTACAAACCCAAAACCCTGTGAGCAGAGGAGAAAAGGAGAAAGAAAGAGACAGAGAGAGACAGAGAGAGGGTGTGGGGACAGAGAGAGAGAGGGGGTGAATCAGGAGAGCTGACGCACAAGGTGAGGCTGCCACAGTGCAGAGATGAAGAGCCCAGACTGGGGTCCCTGCAGGGCCAGGGGTTGCCCCAGAATCACCCACGAGCTGGGAGAAGAGTCTGGGAGAGGGGCACAGAAAGTGGGGAAGATACAACAGAGACATCCAGACACAGAGGGACACAAGCTGCCCATGGCAGGACAGAGTGAGCCCTCTCCTCCCTCCAGTACTGGGTTCAGGGACCCGCATGACTCCCCCAGTTGGCGTCGGGGCTGCCCCCACAGGGCACTGCATGCCAGGGTCCCATAGGACAGGAGAGGAGGGGAGAGCAGGTTACAGCACTGCTGGGCAAGCTGTCTCCATTGACACCCTCCCCAGGACTCGCTGTATGGTGTTGACCATGGGCATCACCCACCTTGGAGCCCCGCTCATTGAAAATGATCTCCACATCCAGGATTTTCCCGAATTGCTGCAAGTGGAGAGAACAGAGGGGTGAGTGCCTGCAAAGCCCCTGGCCCTGCACCTAGAGCTGCTGGCATGGGGGTCTGTGCCAGGGATGGGCAGACAGCTGCCTTGGGGCCAGACCTGGGGACCCCCAGAGTCATGGAGGGGAAAGCCCTCGTCCCTCCCATGGCTCTGACAGGACTTGGGGAGTGTCACCCAAAATTTCATTAGCTGGCACTGCTCTGAGTCCTAATGAGGGCTAAGAAGGGGACAGTGGAGGGAAACAAGGCCTCTGTGACACTCCCTGCTCCATACACACAGGGGCTGGGCAGGATAGGCCCTTGGGAGGTGACAGTGCCAAGGTCCTGATGCTGCCACAGGGCAGCACTGAGCAGGAATGTGATGGCTGGATGGAGCTGTACTCACCCCAAACATTTGCCGCAGGTCAGGGTCCCGGAATCGAAAGGGAATGTTGGAGACGTGTAACCTCTTGGGCTGCTGCTTGTCTGTGTTGTCTGAGGAGTGTAGCTGCTGGCTGTCTGTCTGTGCCGCCTCGTCTGTCTGCTGTGGGAGGCACTGCTGCCATCAGTCCCTGGCCATGCCAGCCCCGTGTCCCCAGCAGGAAAGTCCCCCTGCCCTGCGTTTGGCCCTGTCTGCCCCCAGGGACACCCCGGGCCCTGCGGTCCCCAGGTTCTGGGCAGTACCCCATGGGTGGCCCTCCCTCCTGGTGAGCCAGAGGCCTGATGGTGGGGCTATGGGGATGCTCGGGGTGGGGCTGCAGACACTGCACTCGGGGCCATGTGGAAGGACTGGGAAGTGCTGAGCTCAGCACCTTCTTGGTGCTGCATTCCAGCCCTGTAATTGCCACGATCCTGTAGAGCAAAGCCAAGCAAGTGGATTATGAGTGATGAGAAATAATGTGGGGCAGCGAGAGGGAGTAATGCTAGGAACACCCAGCCTGGTACCCTACGGGACTTTGGCCAGGCAGCACCACTGCCCCAGAACCCTCCTGGCAGCTCTGACAGTGCCGTGGATCTCTGCAGCAGGACTACCCCAACACCCTCCAGTGCCTCTGGCACTGCCCTAAGCCCACCCACACACCGTGAGGCAGCCTTACCGGTACCGTCTGTGTCCCTGCTATGGACTGTGTGCTGGCATCGGTGCCTGGCTGCTCACTGTGGCTCTGTGCTGGTGTGTAGAGGGTCATGGCGTGCTCCGGTACTGTGCTCTGCCCGGAGTAGTCCTGCGTGGGGTGGGGGTGCGGCGGTGCGTACTCTGCAGGGATCCCGTTCTGGGGGGGTGGGGGGTACTGGGCAGGGGGGTAGGGCTGAGCCATCGCGTCCGGCGGAGCCGTGGCGTCCTGGTTACCCTGCCAAGAGAGCAGCACCAGCCCCCTCAGCTGCTGGTGTCCCTGGGCTGCCACTCGCCCTGGGATGGGGTCCTGATCTCCACAGCCAGCCCCAGCCCCATCCACCCTGCTACATCCCAGCCTTTGGTGTTCTCCCTCAAACTCTGGGCTTTCTCTGCGCTGTGGTGGCTTTGGGGTCAAACTGCCCTGCCTGCCCACGGTGCAGGGGCTTGGGTAGGAGGACAGAGGCCTCCATTTTGGTTTTAATTCCTCTTCTTGGGAAGGGAGACCTGGTCAGGGCCCATTTTGGAGCCCAGCACAGGGCAAAGCAGAGCCCCACCAGTAGCATCATGCTGGGAGCTGCACAGCACTGGCACTGGCTGGGCAGGCTGGGAGGGGGATCAGGGAGGGATGCTGATGACCCCTTGGCAAACACCAGACATGGATCAATTAACTGCTAAATATTTGATTAGGCCCTTTGCTCTAATGCAGCTGGCTTGGCTGCCTTGGTCAAACAGGGTGAGCAGCGCCTGTGCCAAGGGCTGCTGGGGTTTGTGCGGCGCTGGGAGTGCAGTGTGGGGCTCCCAGGCTGTGCCTGGTCTGCACACCCACCCATCCACCTCCTGTCCATCCTCACAGCCCAGCACACACCCATGGCCCGTGCCTGCTCGCACATGTGTGCTGCACCTGTGGCCGGCACAGCTGCAGCCCCCAGAGGCAGTGCCAGGGCTGCATGGGGCAGCGCCCGCAGCCCCTCGGACGCTTTACAACGTGCTGCAGCAGCCCCTGGCCTGTGAAATCCATCTGTGGCTCAGCCCGCAGAGACAAGCTCCTTAATTTTGTGTGCGTTGCCGATTTATGTTGGGGCGGGGTGGGAGTGGCGGGGGGAATGCGCCGGCAGCTGCCGTCCCCGGCCCGCAGGGCTGTCGCGCTGTGAGGGTGGCAGCAGAGCCGCGCCGGGGACACACGGAAACCCAGCGGGAATAGCCCCGCTGCAGATCTGCAAGTCATCGGCAGCACCAGCAGCGCCTGCCCGCGCTGACTCAGCTGCTCGGGGACGCGCCAGCCTGATGCACCTGCCTGTGTGGGCCGGGGCTGTCGCTGCAGAAGCCGAGCCCATCGACGGCCCTGCCCCAGGACGGGCAGACGGGAACTGCCCACGCCACTCCTGCCTGCACCACAGGTGCTAATTCCACCTGGCAGGCCAGAGGGCTCCATCTTGTGCTCACCTGGCTCTCGGCTCCCAACTCCTCTGCAGGGAGCAGGCAGACACCAACAATCACCGTGGTCGCTCTCCCAGAGCCTGCCTACATCCCCAGTGCCTGGTGCCCATCCCTCCCTGCCTTATCCCTGCCGCCCTGTGCCCGTCCTTCCCTGCCTGCACGTGCAGAACCAGGAGCAGCCCACGTCCCTCCTGCCTGCTCTGCACTGGGTACATCCTTGCTGTCACTACAGACAGGATCAGCCACCAAGACGCAGGGACCAGGGTGTCAGCAGGCAGACAGAACGCAGGGATTGTCCCCATCTGCCCAAGTCTTGGGCCCTCCTAGCCCCTCATCAGCTTGTCCCAACAGCCACGTTTGTATCAGTTATTAATTAGGACTGTCGCAATGCCTGTCAGCCTGGGTATTATTTCATTCAGGGACCATTAGGTTCTCCTGGTTTCTGCTCATGGCACTGGAGATGAGGGTGCTGAGGAGACACAGATCCAAGGCTTCCAGTGTGTCGTGTTCTCTCCCAGTACCCGGCCACTCCACGGGAACAGCCCCATCCCCGGGCAGCCCCAGGCAGTGAGGGTCCCTCTGTTCCTCCCAGGAGGTGGCTGGAGCCCCTTCTGGGGTGCCGCCCTGCACTGAGCACCCAGGGGGTCGCTGGGGACCCACCTCTGCAGCCCACAAAGAAGCACCCTGGGAGCTCTCCCAGTGCAGGGTGCCTGGCCATGTAGGGAGCCCATGGCACAGTGCTGGCCTGTGGGTGTCAGGGACAGGGGCTCTGATAAGACATTCCTTGCTTTGCCAGCACCCATCCCTCCTGGGGTGCAGGGACACTCCCACACGGTGCTTTTGACACTTGCGGCAAAAGAAATTCTGATCCTTAACAGCCCTTGGCTTTGTTTAAAACGAGACAGATGAGTTTAGTGCCTGAGCCTGGAGCAAAGCTGGCAGCATAGGGGGCATGAGCCCAGCACCTCTGCTGCCCACTGGCTCAGGCAGGTACCAGCAGGAAAGTGGCACAACCCTGTGCTGAAACACCACTGCCCCAGGGACAGCAGCAGAGACACTGGGACAGGACATGCAAGCTCCCCTGCCTGGTTTCCGCTGTGCAGCGTCCCCCACACGGTGTCCTCTGCCCAGTGTCCCCTGCCGGGTGTCCCCTGTGCAGTGTCCTCTGCCCTGCCCACGGCTCGGTCTCGCGCCACCAGCCCTGCGCAGTGGCTGCTGCAGCACGCAAGGGGTAGATATCATCTTTAGCTGATTAAATGTCCCTCATTAACGAGTTTCTTTAATTAATGAAGTTTTTTTGTTTGCTCCACTTGCTTTCTCCCCCCACACTCTGCCTCCTCAGCATAATCCAGGCCATTTCCTTTCAAGTCATTTAGCGCGTGGGGCCAGTTCCTGCCGACATCGCATTTTGGTGATTGTGCCTGTCAGCTTGGGGCTGACAACACCGTTTCCCACATTTGCTCCTTTTTAAGAAAATAAAGAAAATAACGTGCCAGGAGCCCACAGATGCAGAGGACAGGTCGGAGCAATCAGCTGAGTGCAGAGCCCTGCACTGGTGATGAGGCAGCTGCCAGCCACAAGCACTTGCAATGGGCCACCAAACCTTGGCTGTGACAGGCTCCTGCCAGCAGTGTGACAGTGCCACAAAGGAGTGCCTGAGGTTATGGGCTGCTCACCAGCACCTTCCCCTGCTCCCACCGCAGCCGCCATGGACGTACCAGTTTCCTCCAAGCCTCACGGCCACCCTGCTGCCTTGGCCTGACTCCAGCCCCATGTCCAGCCCAGGGCAACTCCCACCAGTCAACTCTGCCCACCTGGACCATGTGGTGCTGATGGTGCAGGGGTGGCACAGCACAACACTGCCTGGTCACAGCATGGCACTGCCCGGTCACGTTATGTCACTGCCCAGTCATGGAATGGCACTGCCTTGTCACAGCACAACACTGCCTGGTCATGGCATGGCACTGCCCAGTCATGGCACAGCACTGCCTGGTCACGGCACTGTTAGGTCACAGCATGTACAGCTGGGTGAAACCACACGTGGAGCGCTGGAGGGAAGAGAGTCTTGTCACTACACACCTCCCTGAGAGTGGTCCCCACTGCCTGGGACTGTTCTGCTCCTCCCAGTGGGACCCAGACACCTGCTGTGCAGGGGAAAGAGGGGCCCACAGCACCACAGCACCTGCAGAACCCCCCCAGGGAGCTCCTGCAAGCTGCAGAGCCTCAATAAGCATATCCTGCAGGCAGGGCAGGCAAGGAGTGCAGGCAGGAAACACTTTGCTGTGACCTGGAATGGCCCCTGCCTGCTTGCTAATGCCAGGGTACACCCTTGCCACATGATGAGGGAGCCTGAGGTCACTGCTGAGCACAGGGAAGGGTGCTCAGCAATTCCAAACGTCTCCTGTGTGGGACCTGCTGTGCCCACCAGCAGGAAACTGGAGTGGGCAGCAGCCAGGGAGACTGATGGGACCATCTGCCCTTATGCCCACTGCCCTGGGGTTCAAGAAATGCCCCGGTGGAGGCAGAAGGGTCCTGGCATGGCCCAAGGTAGCCCTCAGGCATCCTGGGCCCATGCAGGCATCACTGTGCCCAGCACGACTCATCCACGTGACAGATGCTACGTTCCCCCTTCGATCCGGCCGCTCGCTCATGCTAATGACTGTCAACATGGAACAGAGGCCATGAAGGGGAAGAAAATTACTCCCTGAAAAGGAATTGACTGATCCCTGTCATTTCTCACAAAACCACTGACCTGTAAATATTTCATTACCCCAAAAGCTGTGCCATCCATACAAAGCAGTGCCCAGTGCTGTGCAGGAACTGGCTGCAGAGCTCCTGGCTGTGGGGCAGTGGGGTCAGGGTGCCTCTGCGGGGACGAGCCCACCATGGGGATGTCAGGAGGTGGTGGTGGGTTGCTTACCCCCAAAGTGGGGCCACAGTGATCCCACAGAGAGCTGGGAGGCACGATGGGGATGGACCTTCTGGAGGAAGCAGTGAAGGAGTGAGGAGCTGCAGGGACCAGTGGCAGCAGCTGCTGCACTGAATGTCTTCATCACCGACGCACAGGGAGGGGTGAGAGGATGGTAATGACATCTGCCAGGGATGCTGCGGTGGGAAGGCGGGCTCCAGGGAGCAGGCAGGACCTGAGGGGGAGGAGAAGGAGGAGCAGCAGGGGGAAGCAGAGCAGCCTGTTGGCATGGGAAGCACCATTTTTCTGGGCTGCCACACACTGTCCTGGCACTATGCATCCCCCTACCCTGCTCCTGCCCTTGGCCCCCTGGGCTCCACCTAACAGAGCTAGGGACGCTGCTGCCCCTCTGCCCAGAGCAGCCTGGGGAGGTCAGGTGGAGCGGTGGCAGCCATGTGACATCCAGGAGTGGGGATGACACAAGATGCTGGCCCGGGCACACACTAGCACGTGTGTCCCTGTCACCTCCGGCACGGGGCAGAAGGGGCCACGGTCCGGCCGGGCTCCTGGCTCTGCCAGCTGGAAACTTCGGAGCTGAGGCTTCATGAAATATTCATGAAGTAAATGGTGCAATTTCATCTGCATTCAGCCAACTTCATGTATATTTCAGAGTATTATGAAATGATAATGTTGTGTAACCAAGGCGAGACGGGGGTGCTTGGGGGGGCTCCCGGCCACCCCCGCCTGCACGGCCGACAGCTCTCAGCTCGCCATGTACTGGTGCCACTGCACTGGGAGGGACTGACAGCTGCGTCACTGCCGGGGACATGGCAGGATCAGGCACAGTGGTGGGAGGAACAGAGCTCCGGGACGCAGAGCCCTCTGGCTCCCTCCTGAACACAGCCCGGATCGTCTGTGGGGCCTGGGCTCACCCATGGCAGCTCCTGGAACTGCCAGCAGTGCCCGGGCACACCTGTAGGAGTCCTTGGTGGCACAGCTCTGCCTCCAGGCATACCGGAGTGAGTAAATGCTCGCAGCACTGGCTGGGATTCCCAGAAGTGTTTGGTCTCCAGTGGCTACCAAAAGGTTGTGACAGGTGGCACACAAAGTACAAGCCAGGCTGCAGAGCCCAGGGATGGGCTGGAGGCAACCTGAGCACTCATCAGCATTCTCCTGAGCTCTACAGGCACCAGAGGCAGAGGCAGGTGCCCATACATTGCACGGCTCAGTGCTGACCAGTCTGCTGCTCCAATGGGCCTGGGGGCAGCTGCTGTGTTCCCCCTGCTGGAAAGGGCAGGGGCTCTAGAACCCTCGTGTGGAGCTGCCAGAGCCCAGCTGCAAGCAGACAGCTCCAGACACTGAGCACTGGGATCAATGGCCACGTCCACTGGCCTCCGACTTCTAAAAGCCCCACATCAGCTGCACTGCCAGCCCCACACCTGGCCCCACAGCTCACAGGGCTCCAGGAATCCAGCTGAACTCTGGGTCCTGCACCTGCAGGGCCCCTCATACCCCAGAGCCCACCCACAGACCCTGTCACTGTCACACTGTTGTTGCTGTGCTGGGGCTCTGGCACAGCTGCATGTGGCCCTTGCTCGCCCAGACGGTGTGGGCACTCATGGCACCACAGACCCATGTGTGTGCCCGGACAGTGCTTGCACGCAGCCCTCTCTAATAGGCAGCCAGGAGCACAATTTTTCCTCTAATTACATATTCAGCACTTCTGAGAAAATGAGATTTTGGTAATTCAATTGGACTGAGAAGCAGTGCTATAATAAAATGAAATTTGTAACAATCGTGCAGTTAAATTAGTTAAATGGAGAGGAAGGAGCTGTGGAAAATTGACCCCTCGATCTCCTAAAGACTAATCAGACATTTGAACTGGGTTGTGCTAACAAAGCCCTCAGGGTGTGCGGCGCAGAGTGAGGGGAAAGCAGAGATGCCACAAGGGAAGAACTGGAAAACAGCTGGGCACCTGGGGGTGTCACAGATGGGAAGTCCCTGCTCCGGTCCTGGGGTGGGACGGGATGCCTTCGGCAGAGAGTGTGCCAGGTATGATGCTGGAGCCATGCCCTCCGTGGCACTGCCACTGACAGGGCCTGGCCACTGGGTAATGGCCAGTACCATGGAGGCCACTGTCCTCACTGGCTCCTGGACACACTTGCTGGTGTGCAGAGGGTGGCGGGTGGTCCCCTTCTACCAGCAGGGACCGTAGGGACATGGGAGACATGCCTGGCAGTGTGACCAGCCATGAGTGGGGACAGCCACCACAGGACAGGGACTGCACACAGGGCTAGGCTGGTGGGGAGAGAGGCATCTCATGGGCTGGAGGGGTCTGCGGCAGGTACAATGCAATTAGCCTCAATATTTATCTTGTTCATCCTTTCTATTTTTTCTTGTAAAAGAAAAGCAGAAAAAGACGAGTTTCTCATTTGCAAGTTAATTAGTCTAATTACCTCTAATTAAGGGCTCCCCACACAATGCAGTTCACAAATAAGCTGCCACTGTCGCCTGCTCCTACTCTTCTTTGCCCAGTTCTGATTTTCAACAGGAGCTGTTTAAAGGCTGTGATGAGAACCCGGGTGTGGATCCCGGCTGGGTACAGCAGGGCTTGTATGGAATTTGGGAACAGTATTCGACCCCTGGCAGGCAATGCCCACAGCACTGTGGTGGCCACCACAAACTCTGCACCTGCTGGGATGTTCCAGGCAGTGAGGGGGCACACTGCTTCCTCCTGGCCCCTGGAATGCCAAGGGAGGTGGTACAGGTTAAAGCCCTGCTGGGGTTGCCCATGGGTAGTGGAGGGTGAACCCTGCAGCAGCCCCTAGCCCTCAGTCAACATCTCCCACCCTGCCCAATGGCACTGGCATGTCACTGGATCAGTAGCCACGGCATGGCCAGGACTGCATAGCCCTTGACCACACACTACTAAGCTCACACCAGCACGGAAAGATCCAGCTCCTTCCTTGGACATTTAGTTCTCCTGTGCCCAGGCACCCTTCTCAGCCTTCCCAACACTGGCACAGCTCCCCACACCCTCCCGGCACGCAGCCCCACATCTGCCTACAAAAACCAGCTGACCAAAGTGACTAACACCCTTCCTGGAGGGGCTACAGTGCCCCTTAGTGCCCCTGGCTCCTCCATGGAAGCCCATTATTGGCAGACACAGTGCCCTCATCCCCATGGGCAGAGCAGCCAGGCAGCCAAGTGACCATGAAGCTCCTGGAGGTGCCTGGGGTGCCCAGCACCCTGCTCAGCCCTGGCTGCAGACCATGGAGCTTGACCTGGCCTGGGGGCTGCACAGGAAAACCATGTTTCAAAAGCATTTTCCTATTTGGATGCTGGCCCCTGAGCGGGGGCAGCCCCAGGGCAAGGGGTGGTGGAGCTGATGGGGGTGGCCTGCACCCACTCTCCTAATTAGCCTTTCTTTGTTACAACCCCCCCCCCAACTGCATGTGATGCTTTAAAGAATGACAGATACTAAATCTAATTTAATCTACTCATTCACCCATCACTATAGCATAAAAATAGGAATATACCTATAAAAAGAGCATTGCCAGGCAGTGTGGGCCAAAATCAAGCTATTGTGGGAAAAGCAGCTTTGCAAAGCTAAAATTAATGTCAATGTTTTCAATGTAAAAGAACCCGAAGCAGAAAGTATGCTTTTGGGGCTTTAGGGCCTGCTCTCAGTGAGCAGGGCAGCTGCCACAGCATGGCCAGAGCTGGGAGCCACCGTGGCAGGTCTCGCATCCGTGCGATGCACGAGCAGGGGGAGAAACCCGGTTTGAAACGAACCCGCTGCTGCAACACACGACAACACTGCTTGGAATAGACCTGCTCCCTAAAAATATAACACGCTAAACTTGGCAGCAGCCCTTTTGGAAAGGAATTTTCCAAGCAGGATTTGCAGAGGCTGTTTCCCAGCGGGCCAGGTGCTGCTCAGCCAAGTCTCCTGTGCCATGGTGTGACTGTGAGTGCCGGGGATGTTCCCAGCGAGGAGCAGCTCAGGGGCAGCACTGCAGTGGGCTTCAGCACACCTGTGCATCAACCTGTGCTGGGCTCAGGCCAGCACGTGCCTGGGGCTGCATCAGTACCGGAGTAGAGCACTGATGCTGAGCCTCAGAGCCCAGGCCTGCCCTGGGTCAGAACTGAGACTTGTCCTGCAGCCATCACTTTCTCACTCACAACAGCAGAGATGTGTTTCAAGCAGTGGCTGATTCCTCTGTTAACAAAACAAAGCCACCGAAGTGTCCTTCCACACCCAGACCCTCACTGAGCAAGAGCCAAAAGTCCCCGCCAAGCCCCACTGAAGGATGGAGTGTTCCCACTGGCCCAGGCTGCTCTGCTGCAGACATGAACCCACCCTCCAGTAGTCCCTGCCCTCCAGCCCTTCAGAAGTCCTGCTCTTGGAGCTCGGCAGTGCTGGACGAATTCCTGGGCACAGTGTGGCTGCACAACCCAGTTTGCCACGGCTCCTGCGGCCAGGCCAGGGTGGCCACATGGGGGGACTGGAGCAAAGTGAGCTGAGAGACACCTACAGCACCTGGAAGAGCCACTGTGCTGGAAGAACTGAAGTTTTGCTGAGAGCTTCATTACTTGGTCATTCCTTCAAATCCCAACACAGCTGAAAACTGGAGCTGGGAGCTACAAAACATCAGCAGCATCCTCGGGAACCAATCCAGCCACAGGCTCCTGGTAGGGAGAGCACTGTCTGAAGGGAATGAGGGCAATTACTGCATGCAGACCCTGGCATGCCCCAGCTCTTGACTGACTGGCCAGCCCAGCAGACTCAGTCCTGGTCACTGGCTCAGACACCATCATGGTACACTTCTTTACAAACCCATGAAGGATTTGGACAGGGATCTGCAACCCAGGAGGTGAAAACCAAGTCGCCCTGGACTCCATGGCACAACCAAACCAGGGAGAATCAGCTGAACCCTCTCTGGTGTCCCTGCTACACAGAAGTGAGCCAGGCCAGCTGGCCAGAGCTGCTCTGGGGTGGGCATGTGCCCACAGGCAGAAGCAGCATTGCTCCCTGTGTGCTCCTGGGGTGCAGGCAGCACAGGTGGAAACGTCTAAAATCCAGAGCAATTACAGAGTTAAGGCAGGTGCCAGGCGCAGCCGCTAAGAGGCCCATCAGCCGTGCATGCCCCATGCCCCTGCTCCATGTGATGGCCACCAGGGACGCTCCTCTCCCTAACACCTTGTTGTGACATGCATCTGAAACACCTGACCCCAAGTGTTGCAGGGTGCAGAACCACAGCACAGCATAAACCCCAGGAAGAGGACGAAGATTTTCACCTCCATCGTGCTCATCAGCCGGGTGAAAATCCAACTCCAAATCCTGTAATAAAACCCTCCTCCTGGCTTGCAAGACCAGAGCTGCTGCCAAGGAGCAGGAGGCTTCTGGGAGAGCAGGGAGGAAGAGATGCGGAACACAACGGTCAAATCAAACCAGGCAGGGTGATGAGGGAACTGGGAGTTGCCAGGTACAGAGGCACACACCCAGGGAAGTTGCTGCTTCCCAGGGACCCGCAGCACCGCTTTGCCCAGCCCTGCAGGCACTGGGAGCACCGGTCTGGTCATGCTGTCACCCCTGATGCTGCCAGACCCAGGCCAATCCATGCCAGAGTGCTCCGCAGGGCAAGAGAGCAGCACAGCTGAGCCCCTTGTGTGGCCAGGGACCGGGAGATCCCAGCTGGAGAGGGACATCCCCCAGGCTGCAAGAGAGGCTCTGGGCCCTGCACTGGGCTGCCAGTGCAAAGCATCCATGTGCTCCCTTCATAGGGACAGAAACCATCCCCTGCATGGGTAGGGGTTCCAGGAACAGTTTTTGCTCAAAGTCAGATGTGCAGCAGCCACAGAGACCTCAGAGCAGCTTTGAGAAGACAAGAATGAAATCCAGCGCAGTCCTGGCTGTCCCTGGGCTCTGGCTGTCCCCAGGCTCTGCCTGCAGGAGGGTGCAATAAATCACGTGTCCGCCTCGGCAGCCCTGCCGCAGCCCCTGCGCGCCCCGTGCCCACGCCTGTGTGCCCAGCCCTGGCCTCCCCAGCCCACCGCCAGTGCAGGAGAGAGCGACCTGGGCCTCGCCATCCCCACCACCACTGGCCACGCTCTGGCCACGACTCCACTCCCAGCCACAGACATCCTAAGGGACCAAACGCTACACGGCCTTCCACACTGGGGTGGAGGGTTGGCACCTGTGTGCCCGTCCTCGCCGCTGGGTGAACCGCGCCGGCCACGTCAAGTGCAGGGAGGATGCCATGAATTTTTAAACTCCTGAAAGCACAAATGGAGCGGTTTGCCGGGTTGGGAGACAGGATTTCCGAAACAGCACAGTGGCATTTGAAGAAGATGCTGCCTCTCCCAAGCTGCGCTTCCCCTGGGATGATGGGCCTGGAAACCCAGCACTCAGGGTCCAGCACAGGAGTCAGGGCAGCCCTGTGGGACAGCAAAACCTTGGCCCAGGTGAAGGACCAAACTGACAGCCTCAGCACCCTCCATCCGGGCTACCCAAGCCTGGCACTCGCTGAGTGCCATGTCCCCCCAGTCCCTCTGCAGCACCTTCCTGTGACAGTGGGACAAATCCATGCACGCTCGACCGCGCGGCCCAGCCGTGAATACACACAGCATGAGCACACGCACACATACGTGCACACACGTGTGCACACACAAGCTCATCACCTTCCCTTCTCTCTGGAGGCTGCTCAGGCCACGCAGGAGCCTCATTCCTTCATCCGAGCATCCATCATCACCAAGCGGCAGCAGCACTGAGGCGGGGAAGCCCTGGACCCGCGCCGGCGGCTCTGCCTGCCGCACTGCCCGCGCCTCTGCCCTGGCCGTGCTCCCACCACCACGGCGTGGGAACCACAGAAACCCCAAAAGCTGCAGCCGAGGACCCGAGCCGCCCTAGTGACACAACTCCAACTGCCGTGGGGCTGGAGCAGGGAGGCTGGGATGAAGCTGTCAAGCTCTTACCCTCTGCCGAGAGGGAACCAGCCAGAAACACGTGTGAACCGGAAAGCAAAAAAATCCTCCAGAGAGGGTGGCTTACCTGTTGGAGGTAGAGGAAGGCTGGAGGACAGGGGAGAGAGTGAGGAAGCATGCCTGAGTTGGAGACAAGGAGGCAGCCCGAGTTAGCCATGGAGCACAGCATGTGTCGACAGGTAGCCGTGGAGCTGTTCGCGGGTCCGTCCTCTTCCGCACACTGCTATCCACCGCTATCCTCGTCTTCCCGGCTGGCCTCTCGGGCTCTCCCCTCCTCGCCGTCCCTCCCGACCCCTCGGCGCTAGTTAGGAGGGTTCATCTGCGGCAGGCCGGCCGCGCCGCCGCCGGAGCAGCGCTTGGCTCTTCACTTCGGGGCCATTAGACACTGGCACTGAGCGCACGGTCTGCAAAGGGTGTGCGTGAGCCAGAGCGGAGCGGGAGAGAAAGGAAGGGGAGGAGGAAGGAGAGAGGGCTCGGGAGCGAAATAAAAGGGGTGGGAGTTGGAGGAGGAGGGGGAGTCCCCTGTGCATTCAGACATCAAACAGAGCTCTGTATAAAATGAAGAGAATCCGTAATGACATGAGAACAGCTGATCCCGCACTTAACCCCTCCACCGCTGCCGCTTTGCAGATGGCTTCCTCGCCGCCCTCGCTACCCCGGCCACACGCTGGGGAAGCAGTCGGCAGGATGGGGCCGAGCGGGCAGAGCCGTCTCCCTTCCCGGCGCTGCCTCCCGGGGGAGGAAGGGTCTTACCGGGCGGTGCAGCACGGGTGCCGCGGGAAGCCGTCCCGGGCAGCGGCGATGGCAGCGCGCAGCCCCCGCGGTGGCGGGGCTGCCCGGGACTCCCCCATGCACACACACGTGCACACCGCCACGCTCTCGCTGCGAGGCGCCGGCGCTGCCGGGCCGCGGGAGACATGCAGCAGCCCCAGCTCCGCCTCCCCGGAGCCGCCGGCCCGCGCCCCGCACGGCCCCGAAGTCACGGGCGGCCGCAGCCCGCAGCGTTCCCTGCCGGAACCACCGCAGCCTCACCGCTGCCCGCACGCCCCGGGCACCACCGATCAACCCTGCCAAGCTGTGGGAGCCCCAGGCAGGGCCCTTTGAGCCCCCCACCCGCCTGCCAGCCCCACAGGCATGGAGGGCTGCGGGGACCCCTGCACCTCGTGGTGATATGAGGGACCCTGCCCACTGGCACTGGCTTCCCTGCGCTCCCCAGAGCGATGGGGACCTTCTGCCACAAGAACCACCCACTGGCGGGCAGAGGTCAGTCCTGGCCGAGCTTGAGAGGTGTTCTGGTGTTTCCAAGGGGCCTTCGGTGCTGCCAGCAGCCCTGACGCATCCATACCACACTCGCCGCTGTCTCAGCTGCCATGGCAATAGCCTACGTGCCAGTGCCCGCGAGGGACAGCCGGCGTGGGCGTGCGTGTGTTCGCTCGGGTCCCTGTCCCACCTCGCGCCTCCACCCATCAGGGCACCCCAGCGGCCCTGGCACTGCCACGGGGTCCCTCCCTGGTGCCCCATGCCTCAGGGCAGCATCATGCCCAGCTCTGGAGCCATGGCAGTGCCAAGGCTGCTAGGATGGCATTGTGCTGGGGCATGTAGGAAATGAAACCTGGGCTCGGTTCAGTTTCCATCTTGGCCAAATGTGATGCACAAAGGCAGGGCTGTGCCAGCAGCTGCTGATGCTCCGTCTCTGCCGGAGCCTCCAGCACACGACCAGCCGTTTGGAGCTGGGATTTTCCACAGTATCCCCAGGCAGAGTGACATGCTGCAGTGTCCTGGTACACTCACAGCAGTTACCGCTTCTGCTGCAGACACTCCAGAGCAGCAGCATGTGGCATGGCCAGCCCAGAGCCACAGGGAAAACCTGCTGCAAACAGCTCTGGAAGAGCCATCCTGAGAAAGCGGTGTGTGGGGCCAAGGGGGTGCCATCCACTCCCAGGGGATCCTGAGACTGGGGGGACTACACTCCAAAGGGAATGCAAGGAGCCAAATTAGGGAGGGGATTCCAGGCCGGGAGGGGGGGCTTTGTCACCACCATCACCTTGAGGTACTGGGCGCCAAAAAGGTCCAGCAGTGACATTTGCTGCCAACAGCATCCCCAGGCACTGCTCCCTGTGGGTGCCCCACCACAGCCACTCCCCCTCCAGCTCCACGACAGAAGCAGTGGCCCCTTTGGTACACCGTGGTGCTCAGACCCCACACTCCTGCTGGTCTCCAGCTTCCCTTCCCAAGAACCCCCATGCACTGGTGCCATGCCCTCCTGTGCACTCCAGCACCTGGGGAAGGAGGTGACACAGCTCTGAAAGGGACAAGTGCGTCCTCCCACAGCCCTTCGTGCAGTTGAGGGGAGAAGGGCTCCCCCAGGAACCTGCATGCACCCGAGCACCACACAGACCCTCGTGCAAGCCAACAGGCAGCTCCAAAGGCCCTGGGCCGGCCTGGCTCCACTGCAGCTCCTGGAGGTGACAACGGCAGGGCACTGCCTGGCACACTGGCCTTGCGGTGCCCAACTAAGCAAACCACGTGAGGCAGGAACTGGCTCCAGGATGAGGTAATCTGCCCACCCTCCCCCGCGCCGGCTCCGGCCAGGGTGACTCAAAGGCATTCCTGGCCGGTGGCAGCACCACAAGTGCTGGCACTGCCCTGAGCCAGCAGAGAAATGGGCACAGCTCTGCGAGCTGAGGAGTGTTGGAGTCTCCTCTCCCCCTTCTCCTGCCATCACCATCGCATGCTTGGCTGCAGAGACGTCCCTCTGCAGCGGGGAGCCCCGGGGAACACTGGCCGGGCAGGGCTACACTGAGCCCCTGGTCAGCTCCGGTGGGGAACACCTTGCTGGCCACCACTGGCTGGTTTCCCTCACCCTGCTGCTCCCAGCGACACAGTGCCACAGTCACAGCCAACATCACCAGTGGTGGCACCAGGGCTGTGCCCAGCCCCGCAGAGCCGCAGCCCCGGAGGTGCACCTCCGAAACTGAAGCCGCCTGGAATGAAAGTTTATTTATCTGTTTAATAAAGAAGTGTTCACCAGGCGCACAGACCCCATTCCATCTGTCTCACTTACAGCTGTGTCCCAGTAAAATTAAACCTAATAAATATCAGCAGAGGGAAAGCAAAGGGCACGTGTGAGATATACGATCAAAGGCTGAAGTTGCACAGGGCTGCAGTTCTCAGTACATCTCTCTCTGCCCTTCGGGGCCGGGCTGGCGCTGCACTCCTCTGCTCAGGATGGGGCTGCCTTTCCTTCAAATCAGCACAATTTCCAGTTTTTTATTTATTTTAAATGAACCCTTCAGGGCTCCTTGTTTTTGGTTTCTGGAAGAGGGAGAACAACATGGCACTGGGACAGGAGTGGTCTCGACCACTGTTCTGGTGCTGGAGCCAAGGGACAGAGCCTGCACTGGGAACACTCGTGGGTATGTGCCCCCCGAACCACTAAGGGAACTTGCCAGGGATAGTGCACCACATCTGGATGCTCTAGGCACTGGGATGTACCTGTGCACAGTCAAGAGCTGCTGGGAGGTGCCCATGGCAGCCAGTGCGGTGCTGTGTTCTCCTTAGGAAATGCCAGAAAAGCTCAGGCCTCCTCCAAGGGCCACTCCACCATTTGGAAACTTTATTCACGAGGAATGAGGCTCAGAGGTCTGCCTGCAGACCTGTGCCCCCAGCCCCGCTGAGCATGCAGTGTCACACAGGCCGGCAGTGCAGCACAAATGTGGCACATCCAAGTGCCAAGGGCCCTGCACGTGCTGCACCACATCCCAAGCACCTGTCAGTGCTGCTGCCAGCCCAGAGCAATGGCCATGGACCTGCTGTGGGGGCACAATGCACAGCCATGGGGGGACTAGGTGTCCCAGGGGCTGCCAGGGTCATTGTTTAACAGGACCCTATGGTCCCTGCAGCACTCTCCCACAGGGCAAAGCCAGATGCTGATGCCCGTGAAAGCTGCTAAGAAGGGCTGCAGATCAGGCAAGACACGACCTCTGCCACTACGGCTGTCGAGGCTAGACTGGTGAGATCAGGTGCACCAGCCTCCATGGGGTCATCCTGTGACTGCAGTGCTGTCACTGGTCCCCCCAGCACCCAAGGGACAGCAGTACCAACCTAATCCCCTCCTCCCACCCATTCCAAAATGCCCCCAAGCTGTGGCATTCATTAATTAAAAGCTCATCAGTAGTTATTCAAAGACATCAAGCAATTAGATGAAGGCATTAACAGATCTGAGCTGCTGTGTGACAAGGAACATCCCATGGCAAGGAATGTCTGTGTGGCAAGGAAGGTCCCATGTCCCCAGCACCATGGCCACGGGAATGGCTCCAACTCAGGGTACAGACCAGGACAGCAAGAAGGAACTGACAAGCCTCCTTGGCAACCTGTTAAACCTCTCCTTCTTTCCCTGCTCCTTCCTCCTCCTCCTCAAGCAGCTCTCACAGGTCACTGGAGACACTGCCTGCTCTGAATTCCCTAAGATGGAGCACCCAGGTATGACCTCACCAGGTGAGGAGGGGACTGTGACCTAACCCCAGCCAGTGTCTGTGAGACAGCAGCTGTGGCAGTAGGAGGGGAGCAGGAATGCAGGGAAAGCACGTGGAAGTTTAATGGGATCCAGGGAAAACAACACCTCACTAAGATGTTCCTGACCCACTGTAGGGGGAACAGGATCTGTCAGCCTCTGGCCAGAGCTGCCAGGACCGTCCAGAACAGGAGAGCAGCTGGGCTGGCACCTGGGGCCTCCCTTGTCATGCCTCCTCCTCTGCCCTTGAGCCACATGGGCAGGGACAGGAACCCTGGTGCTCTCCACAAATGGCACCTACTTGCAGCTGTCCCATGTCCCCATCATCCAGCACGAATAACTGGTGCAAAGGGACCTCCAGCAGCCAGTCCCAGCTCTGGCTCCCTGCAAGAGACACGGCAGCTCACGGGGACACAGTTCACACCCTGGGCTGGGCAGCACGAGCCAGAGCCTGTCACTGTGCCTGGCTCCTTGCCCCTGCCCCGCGCTGCCCTTCCTGAAGCCCTTTCACTTGAAAAAGTATTTACATGAAATGGCAACTATGTTCTATGGATTTAATGAGAATTAACCTGCAGCAACAGCACTGTGGCAGAGCAGCTGCTGCTGAGCACCTTACAGGCTGACAGCTTACAGGCCGGGTGGGCAGTGCCAGGGGGCTACAGCAGGGGAAACAGCTGTACCATGCTTGCAGGGTCACTGGGGCCAGGACCACGGCCACCACCGCTGTGACCAGAGCCACCACCAAGGCCGGGGCCAACACCACCACCAGGCCTAGCACAGACTGAGGAGGAGGAAGGAATGATGGAGGGTGACTCAGGACTGATGGAGGATGATGCAAGGAAGGAGCAATTGCAGACCAGGAACCTGAAATGCCACATTTCCAGGTTCCCCCTCTTTCCTGAGAGCAGCTCCACTGACTGACAAAGGGTTCCCAAGAAAAAGCACCCTCTGAATGGGCAGCCCTGCCACCGTGCCTCACAGGCTGCCGGGAGGCTTTAGCAGCAGCCACCAGAGTGCCAGCACATGGGAGACAACAGGAGAGGTCCAAGCCACCCCAAGCAGGGGTGCGTGTGGCACTGCCAATCTGGGCACTGGCACTGGGCTGGCTGGGACCTGCCTGAGCAGCAGACAGGTGAGGGGGGCATGGGGGAACACCAGGCTGGAG
Source organism: Thryothorus ludovicianus (assembly GCA_013397245.1). Classification (NCBI taxonomy): domain Eukaryota; kingdom Metazoa; phylum Chordata; class Aves; order Passeriformes; family Certhiidae; genus Thryothorus; species Thryothorus ludovicianus. The sequence continues at coordinate 145,568 of VZTB01006927.1, read as the reverse complement.
GTACTACAGAAGCAAACACTCCATCCTCATAATAAGATTATTTAAACGCACAGAGAGGATGTTAGTGTTAAACAGGCGCTGTGACCCAGGGCACATTTTATAAATTGTAGTATTTACTGATCCCTTCTTCCCCTTGCCCCATACACTCTTAATTTCTCTGGAATTACTGTTCATTTGAAGACATTTTGCTCAGGCATCTCAGCCCATTGAGGTGTTGATGACTTGAGCCACTACAGTGCTCCTGTCACGCAGGGATCCCAGACCCTCTGTTTCTTCCCAAGCTGCGACAGTGAGATGGCCACAATGCCAAGAAATGATGCTTACTGCTCTGCCGGGAGCATAGCCCTCACCCTGCCCTTCCCAGCAGAGCTGGGGATGCCACCATGCAGTGTGGGACCGGCTGGCCTGGGCTGACTGGCTCCGTGCACCCGCATGGGACAGGGAGCAGAGACCTCAGAGTGCCACTGCTACACAGCCAGTGCAGGGTGGGAAGCTGTGCTTGGAGATCCCACAGGAACCCACGCTGCCTGTGCCTGCTTGGCTGAGCTCTGCAAAGCCATACAGCTCTGCTTTGCCCTCGCAGCTATGGTGGGTCCTTATATCCCTGAGCAGAATTAGCACAGAGGCCGGAGGCTCTGCCAGCCCTGACAGGCTCTGGAGCCGTGGCAGCACCGACATCCTTCATGACAAAGCACCTTACACCTGAAAGCTGCTTCCCTGAGAAAAAATGAATTTGCATTATCCTCTTCCTCCTTTCCGTAAGCTCCTTTCCCCACTTGGCCTGCCTATGCCCACTCTGTTCCCTGCTCCCAAATCCAGGGGAGCACAGCTCACCGGAGCACGTAAGCCCCATCAGACTGCTGCAGGCCCCCAGCCCCTCGCTATCTCTGAGGGGGCAGGAGGGAGCAGGTGGAAGCAGCTGGTGCCACTGGGTTTCAGGCCCAGTTGGTGGGCTGGGATGGCCTGGGAAGACCCTTAGATGGAGTAACGCTTAATATAGCCCAGCTCTTGCAGCTCTGGCGAGGGAGTGTAGCTCCATGGGGGACTGATGGCTCCTTGCCCTCTGCTCACTGTCCCAACCACACCCAGGCTGGGGGTCACATCTACATTCAATGTCCAGCCCCAAGCAAAGGGCCTGGACAGGCCCTGTCACATCCCCTCCTCTCCATCCCTGCACAAGGCTCTCGAGATCCTGGTAGGTCTCAGCCTGTGCCCCCTCCAGCCATAGCCTGGGTGGGGAGAGCTGAGTCCCCCAGGCCTAGCCCATTCCCCAGACATGCCCCTCGCTCTGGGCTCAGTAGGGGAACAAAACTATGCATCCCCCCCAAGCCTCAAAACCTCTGAGCAGGGACTGCTGTCGAGGGACTTTGGGGTCCACAAGGGGATCTCAGGGTCCCCACGGTAGCCTCAGGAATTTCAGGCCTGTGATAAAATGTGGGGGCTGCCCCACAAGCATCTGTCAAGATCCTGGGTGGGCACTGTGAGAAGGGGCTGCTGTTCTGCACAAACCCTCACTTGAATGTCCCACTGTCAGCACAGACCTGTGCCCTTTCCCAGGACAGCCCCCGGGCAGGAGCCAGAGCCCACCAGTGACGACTGAAGTACAGCTGGGGCAAGGGTTTGGTGCTGGGCAGAGGAGGTAGCTTCTGCCCATGGCCAGCATCACACAGAGCTTGCACGGGGCATTGCAGAAGCAGAAGGGTAGCTGGGAGTCCCCTCAGCAGGGACAAGGCTGCAGTGTCCAGGCAGGGACCCCAGTCCCTGCCCTGGTCTTTCCCAAGTGTCTCCAGCACTGCAGCCCAACCCCTGCGTGCCGCTGCCAGTCGGGGGCAGTGAGCGCTGACCACAGGGGAAGCTCTCCCTGGGCGGTGGCACAGCCAGGGAGTGGCAACGGTGCAAAACCACCCTGATCCTGAGCGAAATCTCAGCAGACAGGGAGGGAAGTGCCCACCCCTGGCAGCGGTACCTACCCAAAAATACATCATCGTGTCAGCGGCGGGGGCTGAGGCGCTCTGCGGGGGTCGCTGGGAGGGCGACGGGCTGCTCCCGACGCGGGCTGCACCGGCCACCGCTCCTCCTGGCTGGGCTCGGTCCCCTTCGGTGGTCCCGGAGCCCTGCGCTCGCCTCCCTCCCTGGCGGCGTGAGGCTGTACTCGCCGCGGTTCAGAGCCGGCGTCCAGCCTCCGACATGCTGCCGGGGGAGGGCAGGGCCCGGACGGCGGCCGCGGGGCAACCCCGGTAGGCAGCGCCTTATCCACCCCAGGGAAAAATGGGACAGGAAGAAAAATATTAAATCCTCTCCAGTGTCTTCGAGGACCAAAGGGAAGGGCGAGCGTGTCAGGGGATGCCAAGCCCAGGGGTGAGAGGGGTGCTGGGGAGAGGGTCCGGGACCAGGCTGGGCGTTGGGGGCACGGCAGCGGCCGCGTGGGCGCTTGCTGGCGCAGCGTGGGCTCCCGCTGACACTCCGAGGAGCCAATGTCCTGCCTCAGCATTTTTCAAGCTACCCTGTCAATAAGGGAATCTGCCGCTCACAGTTAACCTGCGAGGTGCCAGCCGGCTCCCGGCCCCCACTGGCCGCAGCGGATTCCAGAAGCCCCTGCTCCCATCGCTGGTCCTGGCCCCAGGGATGCTCAGCCGTGGTCCGACTGGGATGATCTGTCCTGGGAGGCTCAGTGTCCCCCTTTCTTTCGGACCAGCCAAGCAGCGGCCTGAGGGGGACAGAGCCAGCAGCCCCCAGCCCCTGTGTGCAATGGGGAGGCATGGGGACAGTCCTTGGAGCCTGGGATGTGGCCACCATGGACTGCATGAGAGGGCACCCAGAAATCCCAACCAGCATCAGGACAGCCACTGCTTCCTTGAGCCCCAGCACTGCCCCCCCAACAGACCCCCGGGACAGAGCAGCAGGACTGGACAGGGGACACAGCAAAGAGCTGGCCATGGTGTGGCTCATGGGGGGGATAAGTCAGGGGGTCCTGCACACAAGCCCCAACCACCACTGGCACATAGGTCTGGCAGCCAGGCAGTGCTGCTCCTCAGGTACTAAATCTCTGTCGTCCAGGGGCACGGTGCAGTGGAAGGAGCAAGGGGATCATAAGCACTGAACAAGGCGTGGTAGCGAGGGAATAAATAAGGATAAGAGAAGCAGAGGAGTGAGGGGGGCAGCAGATTGGTCTCCGGGGCCTAGCTGGTTCTGATATCTACAGCTCCATAATCATATTCAGAGCAGCACCAGGCTGGAGGCAGCTCTCCTCCAGCACGGCAATAAACGAGAGCAACACTCTCAATAATTCAGCACCAGGAGAGGGTGATAAAGCAGCAGAGGCACTACTGCAGGCAGCTGGGGCAGGGGACTCACTGCTCCCTCATATCTCAGTGATCCAAACCCTTCCCTCTACTCTCTGTGCCCTGTAAATGCAGCCTCAGCTTGGCACTGAGGCCCCCCGCCAGCCTGCCACATCCACCAGCCCTGCTGTATGGGACAGACAGAGGGGCCCAGAGCAGCAGAATGAAACCTCTCCATCATCAGCAAACTAAACCTGGAGGGACACCAGGCAGGGCACAGAACCATCCTGGAGCCAGGGCAGGGGCAGCAGCAGGACCACCTCCCCAGCTCTTCCCAGCATCATTCCACCCTCTCCCATTGCAGCTCCCCACACTTGCACAAACAGAGCCCAGAGTCCCTGTACATGATGCCCAATGCAGATAGAGCATGGGGCAGCTGAGCTGCAGCACCCCCACCGCCATGGACACACCTCTCCGGACACAGGCAGTGGAGACACCCCAGCGCGTTCCAGCAGCCCCCGCAGCCCCAGAACTGACCTGTGACCTCCAACCCCACACACTGCAGGACACTGGGAGGGGGCAAAGCCCCCTCCTCAGCACAGGAAGAGAACTGCCAAGACATCAGCAAACACACAGGTAGCAGAGGTGGAGGCAGCTTGGCCCCACAGCCCCCACCGCTGCAGATGGCCAGCACGTGTCCCCCAGCTCACAGCCACAGCCTGGCCTTCATCCCATTCATCCTGGCTCGTGCTGCCTGCAAGCCCTGCTCCCACCCAGCCTTTCTGCTCCTTCTAGTAGTTCTTTTTCCTCATTCCCCACAGGATCTCAGGATCCTTCCAGATCACAATCCCCTCCCAGCAGGTCACCTCCATCCTTGTCCTGTATGTGCCAAGGATGGGAGTGATCCTCTGCCAGACATCTCTTCATTGTTCTGCATGTTGACAGCTCTGGTAGCACAGTGCCACTGGCTTGGCCCTCATTACCCTCTGGTCCCACTGGCACCTCCAGCCTATGCCAGGGCCCAGAGCAATAGATGCTCCAGAGCAATGGATACTCCAGACTCATCCCCTCCAGCCCCTCAGCTTTCTTTGTTCCTCTGCTTCACTGGCTTTGACAGGGCAGCACTGCACTCAGTGGGATGGACCTTGAGGGAATGTGGTGCCCCCTCTGTGATGAGATCCTCCCATTGCTGTGAAGGCCAGTACCATGAGGGTAGGATAGGAAGAGTCAGCCACATCTGGCCAGCAGGCACCAGGCTGGCAGAGGGCATCTAGTCTGGTCCACATTTCACATACATCAGCCATGACCTGCCCCAGCCCAGGGACACTATGAGATGTTGTAATGCCCCCCAGAACCCTGGGGACAAACACCTCCTGTGCTGGGCAACCACCAGATCAGAGTCAGAATGGGACTGTGGGCGGCTCTTTGCCCCCAGTAAGGACAGGGTCCCTGACTCCTCCACGGATGGCTCCTGAGAGCAGCATAGAGTATGGACAGACAGCAAATCATCACACATGGACACTCACAGGCACATCAGTCTCAGCTCTCCTCATGCAGGATTCATGTCACACCTGCGTGGGGGAGCTAGGGGCTGCTGGCAGAGGGGAGTGGGCAGCCTTCCTCCCGTCCCTCCCCTGAGCATGGCTCTGTGCCAACCAGCCCCTGCCTGATCCCCAAGCCACAGGCTGAGTGAGGGTGCTGCCCTGTCCTGTCCTGCCCCGCGCCAAGCACCCATTGCCAGCCCCACACATGCAGGTTCAGCGTGCAGAAGGGATCCCAGAAGCAGTCAAGGAAGCTGCAAGCCCAGTGCAGCCACTGGATCCGAACCCTCCATACCTTTTATTCAGCCCAGCTCCTCCTGTGGCGCTTGCACTGGGCTCTCTAGAAAAGACAGGGAAGAGGAGGAAGAATTAAAATCAATGATCATCATCACTAACCTGTTACAGTCAATGCCGTCTGCTCATCGACTGCACAATGTGGGGATATGAGCGTGGACGTGAGTGTTATTCCCCAGGCACTGGGAGGCCTGTGCTGGTCAGGAGGTGGTAGCCAGGCCAGGGCAGCCAAGCAGCATCAGCACCCACCAGCACCATGCCCAGGGTCACTGGCACAGGAACCCCCCTCTTCAGCTCCACCAGTGCACCTCAAACCCAACCCAGCTCCCACAGACCATGGGCCCCATCCTCGGCTTCCCCAGAACCCACAAGCACAGCCCCACACACCCCCAGGGGTGGGACAGGGCACAGCTGTCATCGAAGCTCTGTCTGCACATCTGTGTTGGTGCATCCCAAACCTCCTGCCCACACTAGCACAGCGACATGCTCCTGTGAGGAGCAATCCCTGCAGCACATGGCTACACTGCTGTCCTGGCTCTGGGCACTTCTTGGAAATTAAGCCAAATTTCAAAGAAAACTTCCTGAAAGCTGCACTTCAACTAATTGGCTTTTGCAGCATGGCCAACATAAACATTCATCAATCATGTTAGACCCTCAGAAATAATGAGAATGGCTGGTATATCCCAGGAATGGTTAAAGAATGAGAAGGGGCTGTGTGTGTCTGCACCTGCTGCTCTGGAGGCCTGCAAGTGCCGAGTCCCACCTGCTCCACAGCTCTGCTCCCAAGCACTGGAGCTGCAATGCTCAGCCCCCATGGCAGGGGTAGCACCCTGAGGTGAGGGTGTCGAGTGTGGGTGCAGGGGCTCCGTGCCTGGACACTGCTCCAGGCTCATGGCCAATCCCAGTGAGCACATGGTCCATGGACAGTCCCAAGGCCCCTCCAATGGTGGCTCAGGAAGCACAGACACTGTTCCCAGGCACTCGTGTTAGCAAACACGGTTCTCATCCGCTCAGCAGGATAATCAATTATGGTAATTCCTGCCTCAATGAATCAGATTCATGGAGGAGTACAGCTCATTAGGCTGGTGCTGACTTCCATTAGCACTCTTATGATAAAAACCCTCCAAACACTCTCACCCAGCACGATGCATTCGCCAGGCTGCGGGTCTCCCCTTCCCCCAGGCCAGGGCAGACCCAGCTATGGGACGTGGGTGTCCTAAAAAAGATGGTTGGGAACTCCCTGGTTCCCAGCAGCATGATGACACCCCTGCACCTGCAGGCCTGGCAGACCCGCCTGCCCCCAGCAACCACTCCTGAGCTCTTCCATAGCTCCACCAAGGAAGCGCCCACCAGGATCCTGGCTGCATCAGGAGATGGCACAGCAGGCCCAGAGCACTCCAGCAGCAGTGCTGGGAGTTCTGGGAGTGCTGAGAGCACTGGGAGTGGTGGGAGCCCAGTCTGCCTGCTCTGCAATGAATAATTGACGCTGCACACTCCTGGGAGAGGCTCAGCGATGGGTAACGCCGCATTTCCCAAACACATTTCCCAAGAAAGGCGCCTTCTGAGAAGCTCCCCACAGCAACGTGGGGCCCCCCAGCCAGGATGTGCCTCAGTTGGGATGTGCCACACTTGCTGGCAGAGACAGGGAATCGCCACCCAGCCTCAGCCTGGGCAGAAGCCTCTGGTGGTCCCAGCACCACAGGGAGCGGATGCTCAGCCAGAGCCTCCCTGTCCATGCACTGAAATGGGAGAGGGAAAGCCCTGGCAGAGCAGTGATGGGAGGCAGGCAGGAGCAGCTCTGGGCAGGATCTGGGGGGGATCTTGATCCAGTATCTGATTTTCTGGCAGAGGTCCAGGCTGACCAACCCTACCTGGAGCCTCACAAAACCTCAAAGGGACCTGTTGCCAGAAGAGGTGATCCTAACCCAGCTAAAGCCACTCGTGTGAGAATCATGGGGTCTGCACAAGAAACGCAACCCATGTCACCCAGCTGCACAGATCCCATGAAAGCTGCACCTCATCACCTCCCATCCCCACTCTGCAACCTGAGACAGGCCTGGCTCTGATCTACTGCGAAACTTCTTGGTAGTTTCTCAAAGTACATTTTACCCCCCATTCCCTCCACCAAAAATCCTAAATTAATTTTGCTTTTAATTAAATTCATTAGCAAAGATTATCTGGCTGAGGAACAATAATGTCCCACCCCTCCCCCCACAGCCCTCTCTATTTATATCCCCATATACAGAACAGCAGTGAATATTTCTTTATGGGCCATTAAAGGTTTAATGTTTAATTTATAACCACCTTCTCTGGCGGGTGGGATGGCCAGGCACAATGTCAACATTTTTAATTAAATGAGAAGGGATTTTTTTTTTTCCCCAGCTAAGGAATATAAAACATCCCATTCCAGCAGCGTTGGGAGGCAGGGGCAGGATGGGCAGGGGCTGGGGCAGAGGCTGGCTCCTGCACAGCAGCTCTCAGGACACATTTGCCCTCATGCCCGGGGCCAAGCCAGGGCCATTCCACATTGCTGGCCAGGAGCTGAGACGTGAGATGCTCAGAGGAGCCCTGGTGGGGTGGGTAAGGGCCATCAGCAGGACAGCTCCAGGACTGCTCAGGAGAGTCCTCCAACCACTAGTTCAGGTCTGGGAAGAGCCATTCCATCATGGGGACAGGGACAACACCTGCTGCTGCCTCCACTTTGAGAAGCCTGTTCCTGCTCCTGGCAGGGTCGGGTCCTGGCATGGGGCTGAGCACCAGCCCCTGTGCAGGTCCCTCAGAGGGCAGAGGTCAGAGTGTGGCACTGCCACACTTGGCACAGCCCATGTCAACATTGCTGGTCACCAAACTCTGCCTGAGTAACAGCTGTGAACCTCGCAGCCAAAATCCTTCCTGCAATTTCTGCTGGTCAGTGGCATCTCCTCCCTCCTGGTGACAGTGGCTCCTGTGGCATCACCACCTCCTTCCTGCTGGTGAGGAGATCAAAGTGCTTCCCATGCCCGGATTGCCCATGGAACCTGCTGAGAGCCACGTGGCACCCGTGGCACAGCAGGCACCGCTGGAGGAGTCTGGCACTCCTGGCATCCCACTGGCATCCCTTCCACAGCTGCTCATCCCACCCCACTCAGGAACAGGCACAGGAGCTGCAGGGGAGCGTGTCCTGTGCTGCCAGCATCGACACCCTCAGCAGGGCTGTGAAGCCCTTCCTGCCTGGGCAGTGGAGAGGGGCTGCTCCAAGCAGGCAGGTTTCCATTAATGGAGTATTTTATCTTACAGAAGAGATTAAATCTCTGTAGAGAGAAGCACAGAAGCGCTGAATCAGCAGCTAGCTGGGGGTGGCAGGTCCAGCCAGGAGCATTTGGCTCCCGCACAGCCCATCAGTGCTTCATTCTCCTGCACCCACACTCTGTCAGAAATTGCCAGTCCTGAGCACCCCCTCACACCCTGTTCCTTTGCCCTTACAAGTGCTGGGATGGCCGAGGGAGCCACATGCAGCTCCTCACCCTGACTGGCAGCCCCATGGCAGCCCTGTGCTGCACTAACACATCCAGAGCAAGCCAAGTGTCAGTGGCATGGGTGAGCTGCCTCCCTCCCATGCCATCCTTGCACAGCATGGATGGGTTGGCAGGAGGTGTCCCGGCACAGCTGCCATATCCACAGCAGCATTCCAGGGCATAGCCCTCAACGAGCATCCCTCTCTGTGGGCTCTGCTCCCACTCACACCTCAACAGGGTCCCTCACAAAGCCACGTGCCTACCCCCACAGGGCTGGCTGTGCTGGCTCCAAAGCCAAGGAGGAGGCAGAGTGGTCACTCGCTGCCCACATGCCCACACACGTGTGCTCACAGGAGCAGGCGTGCAAGAGATGGCTGCAGAGAGCCAGCAATGGAGCAGGGATGGCACTGTGCTGCTCACTAAAAGCATGAGTGTCACTAAATCAATAATTCATTTACTTTAATGAGATAAGTACTTGGAAAACTAATTGCAAGCCTGCTCCATTTACTCCAACCCATTATAGCCTTTAATGTAAATGGCAGGAACACTGCTGGAGGAAGGGGAAGGGCTTTGGGTGGAAGATTGTGTTGTCCTTCCCCTTATTCTAAGAAACTGAAATATCAGTCATCAGCTGGGACAGTAGAAGCCAAAAGAGCCAGTGGAATCACTATGTGGAAGTGCTGATGATAGAATCACTGCATGGAAACTGACCTCAGAGCAAGGGGAAAACCCAGTGTGTCCCCCTGGAGTCACCACTGTCCCTCTTCCCATGCTGCCATCAGAGAGGGATTTCCCAAGCTAGTATGTGGCTTCACTCTTCTCCTGTGCCACTGACTCCCACCTGGAGCCCTGCTGAACATGCACCCACTGCAGATGGTCACTGTAATGATCTGTGGCCACTCATTATAAACCCTCGGCTGCATCTCTGGCCAGCATTCCCCCATGCCGGCAGCTGCCCCTTCCCATCCCTCTGGCCCTGGTCAGCCCCCACGTGCCTGGGGAGCCAGAGTGGGCAGGGGCATCCTGCCAGGCCCCAGCAATTTCCTGAAAAGGAGTCGTGGCTCCCGGCAGCAAAGCCGCTGCGTTCCTGAACCGCAGCTGGAGCAGGAGCTGGCTGCCAAGGGCTCACTTCTCGCTTGCTGGAGCAAATGGCAGGTCATAAAAAGGAACTGTGACAGAAGAGAAAATGTTCCAGAGTCCACAAGGACCAGTCCAGGGTAAATCCATCTGCTCAGCAATTTAGCTAGAAAATCCTTTCCAATCATCCGTGCTATAGGTCCTTTATCTCCAGCTGGTGGCTCTGGTCAGGGCCTTTCCCACTCTGGCAGCTCATATGGGGTTCGTGGTGCCTGGTGATCCCAGAACACCTCCATCAGGGATGCTCAGGGAGTGGTCACCCCTCGGGGAGGGGTCAGACCACCCCTTTCAGAGGGTTTGACAGAGGCATTGGCTATGGGGACTCTTTCACAAGCTATTGGCTCACTCAGAAGAGCAGCACGCTCTTCCCAGATCCCGTATCCATAGCACAATTTGCAGGATGCAGGAGGGCTCCCAGGGAATGCAAATCCCATCCGGAGCTCCATGAGTAGCCCTCTCACATCCCAGGGGCAGCAGCAGGAGGCTGCCCTGGCAGCCACGGCCAAGGAGAGCTGGGATAATCCTGCCTGGCGAGAACTCCACAGCTCCGCCTTGCACAGCCGCCGCAGAGATCTCCCTGCAGGCATCCCACTGAATCCCACCTCAGCCACTCCTGTCTCACAGAAAATCAATGGCAAGCATCTCAATTAATCACACTAGGGGCAAATTGATTAGGAGCCTAAATAAGGTCAACATAGCTGTCCGCTTATAGGGTGGGACCCCTTAATCATCATTTTATCTGCAATGGGCTGCAGAACCGGCAGTCACAGCAGCTCAGGAGGGAGAGGGATCTGCACTGAACTCCTGCAGCTTCAAGGGCCAGTGGCACCGGAGTCATGACTCTGCCATAAGGAGCTGCATTCCAGCGTGCAGCAGCCACCGGGCACAGGCAGCTGGGAGCCCCAAGCAGAGGCCCTTAGGCCCAGCTGTCACCTCCATCTCAAGGTGAAAAAGCAGCCAAACACTGCTCTGGGTATAGCACATCCCTCTGAGCCCACACCAGCTGGGGGGTTCCTTTGGCTTCTACTGTCCCAGTTGATTACTGATACTTCTCTCTCTTAGAAGACACCGTCTCCTACCCAAAAGTCCTTCCCTTTTCTCCAGCAGCATTCCTGCCACTAATGTTAAAGGCTATGGCTAGGCTGGGGTAAGGGACAGAGCCATGACTGCTGCTCCTGGCAGGGTCACCCCTGAGTGCTGCCCACAACCCCTTCAGCACTGGACACACCTCACTCACTCACCCGCCGCTGCCCCAACCACACACCGCCTCCTTTTGTTGTAAATACCGGTATAAATATTATAATTTGGTTTAATATTTAATATAGTCAGGTTAAATAAGCATTCCCAGCCCCATAAATAATCATTAACAGAGGATTCTAATTGTGCTGTTGGGATCTGGCTTCATGACTTATTTAGCGGGCAAACGCTCTTCCCCTCCACGTTCCCTACACGCTGTAAATTAACCTGTGGCTCAACTTCTCCATGAGAACCTGGTGGGACATGGCACAAGGAGACAGATCCACTCTGGGACGACACTAGGATGTGGAGCTACGAGAATGCCTGAGATGAAGCCAGTGGGGACAGGGGGACCAGAGTGTCTGGAACATGGAGCAGGAACATGGAGCAGCAGAGCAGGACAAGACTGAAAGAAGATCATGGATGTCAGAGCATCCTTGGCTCTCCACACCTGGGCATGGCATGAGCCCTGGAGAAGAGATAGGTGAGCCACAGATGAAGAGCATCCCCCCACCCTGCTTACCCCGGGGTGGCATCAGCAGGGACACAGAGACACAAAATAAAACACAGCCAGGCGAGCAGGGAGGCTTTTATCCCAACCACAAACCTACTGTGAAATTGATTGGAAACAATAGCAAAAAAAGAAACAAACCCCAAAGCACCAAACCCAATGCACAGGGGACTGGCTAGGGGTGAGCGTTCTGAAAGCGCTGAGTGGAGACACGAGGACAAGCACAGTGCAGGAAAACCTCCGTGTGAGTGTTTTCCCCTCGAGGAATGTACTGATGCAGTGCTGTAAAAAAAGGCTAGGGCTTTCTTAATGTAGCTTAATTTAATCTTGAAACGAAAAACGATGAAAGCAAATGGGAAGAGCCCCCTCTCCAGTAAGCTGGGCTGTGCTGGACCCATGGGTGCCCCCAGCTCTGTGCCCGGGCAGGAGCAGCTCTGCGTGCCAGCTCCAAAGAACACAGTGTGCACCCCAGGAGCAGCGAGGATACCAACCCCAGGGAAACAGGCACATCCTGATCCCCAGATGCCTTGGAGTGCCCCTGCTCCCACTGATGCCAGCAGGATGCTCACATTCAGGGTCTATGCCCGAAGTGTGTCCCATGCCCTCAGGATACTAATCACAGAGAGAGCCCTGGGAGCTCTCCTGTCCAACTGAGAGATGAAGCAGAGGGGACCCAAAAGTGACAGTCCTTCTAGAGCAGTTTTCCTGTCTCTGGCTCGTCTGCTCCAGGCGCTGCTCATCCCAAGAAGCGGTGCCCCAAACAGTGCCAATCCTGACTCTGGGCTGCAGGTCTACGGGAAAGGTTCTGCTTTACCTTTATTTGTCAGGATTTATATGAAAAGGGGATAGCTCAGCTCTAAATGTAATGATTTGGAAGAACAGCCCTCCAGTGGCCTCCTCAGCTAGCATGGTGTCAATACAATCGATTGCTAAAAATAACTGATAGCCCTGACCCAGCATGGTGGGGGAATGCTCCTTCCTGCTCTAAGACCCCAAACAACCCCTGCTCCAGGGCCCCAAAACACCTGGGCACTGAGTCCCCAGATGTCTCCCCGTAGCTTGCCCAGGTCTTTGTGTACTCCAGAGGAGAGAAAGTGAGAGCTGCCTGTCTGTGGGGATACACCAGGATTACCTGGACAGGTAACACCAGCATGGCACAGTGCTCTGTCCTGCCATCTTACTGACCTTCCCAGGACAGGAACAAAAACCACACGGGGAAGGAAACAAACAAACACGAATCCATGGCTAGGGAGAAAGAGTTATTCAGCTTGTTGAAAATTAGTCTGACTTCACAGAGAAGAAATAAAGTGTTTTAAAATTAACAACAGAAATGTCAGCCCCATTGTGGGGATATTAAACTCTACAATTATTTGACGACCTTCCACAGAGTTCCATCCCTCATCCTGCCTGGGGAGGGGTGAGCATGGACAGCACTGGGGTGTCAACACCTGCTACAGTGTGGGAGAGGACCCCAGCAGCTTCCCGGAGCTGGTGACAGCCCACCCAGCACAGCCTCCATCCTCACTGCTGGGATACTCTGCTGACCCTCTGCTTGTGCTGTGCCAGGCAGCTGCTCCATGGGCCAGTGCTCACCAGGGAAGTTGCTGCTCCTGAGAACACAGGAACCCTCTCCTTGCAGCCTGCCCAGCACAGGTAGGGTTACAGGTCATCCTGGTCACCCGTGCCTTTGGCCAGGTGAGCAAAGGGCACCAGCCAGTTCTGGTGGCAGAGCAGCATCACTCAGCCCCACCAGCACTGAAAACACCCTCACAGAATCCATCCATGAGCAGAGAAACACATATCACTCCTGTAAAAGTGACTTCAAATCCCCAAAGACTCATCGTGATGCTGGCAGGGACCTTGCTGGAATCTGCAAACAGCATGAGTCTGTGGAGTGCGGTGCTCTGCAAGCGAGGTCACTGCGGCAAGCGAGGAGGGGCTCTGCTGCCACAGCGAGGGGCACGTGGGGGTCACACTGTGGGTCACAGTGAGTGTAACAGCTCACTCCTGTGTCCCTCTGCCCCAGCAAAACCATCCCTGGAGCCCTTTGGGAGCTGGAGCCATGAGCAGTTACTCTGGAGCTGAGGGACTCAGGGAGCACAGGTGAACATGCGTGTGACAGGAGGGAGAACACACACATGCACAGGGCAACCTGTGCAGCACAGCCAGAGCAGTTATTTGTAAATAATCCTTAATTAATAAGATTTGCAGGCCTGGATGGCTCAGTGGATTCCAGGCAGGGACAACGGCAATCTCCATTCTTCCACTTCTCAATTACAGCTTCGGGGAGGGAAGCAGGAACTGGTCAGGGTGAATTAGAGAGACTTTTGTCACGTTTAATATCACTTCATTTTGCAGACTGCTGACGCAGCGGGATTTCACAGCTTGGAATTTATGGTTCTTTTGAGAGACATGCGCAAAAAAGGAGGAAAAAATACCCTGCCATCAGCACAAAACCATCAACTCTGCTGGGAAAGAGCCGGGGTCTGGGGAACCCCCCAGAGATGCCCAGGCAAGCAGAACTGGGCAGGGCTGGGGTGCAGCACCTGGCTTCTCAGCTTCAGGTGAGTGCATCAAGGGGTCCTGGGAGAGCCAGAGTTGCCCCTGGTGTCCATGTCACCCAGGTCCCTGCTCCTTCACCCCCACTCGTGGCTCCCAAGGAACAGCAGCGCTGGCAGTGCCAGGGACGGTGCTACACGGTGTTATTCAGCCCCAAGGGGGTTTTATGCAAAATGACACACAATATAAATGACTGTTGTAAACAGAGAGTTTAATAAAGGGCTGTGTGCGAATTTTACAGCCTCCCCAAGGATAATTAAAATTATTTATCTACTTACCTAGCTTGCCACCAGAGCAGTCTATTAATTATTATCTATTACACAGGGCCTGCTTTGCATGCTGCCGGAGCACTGCCTGCCACCAGCACCCACAAGAATGAACACACAGCAGCACCGGGAGGGCTGCGAGCCACCACGATCCCAGGGTGATCTCGGGGTGCTTTGGACCCCTTTACAAACCCTGTGGGAGCATAAGGGGTTTCTCTACCAAACTGGGGCCAGGTTTTGAAAACCTGCTCAGTTTTTAAAAACAGCAGCTCCCCACGGCCGGGGATGGAAGGGAGCCCCAGGCAGAGAGTGAGACAGTGCTCTCCCTGCTCGACTCCAGCACTGGGCAGCCACAGGCACCAGGGATGGTTGAGGGAGATGCCACCAGTATCCCCTGACTGCACAGCCCCTTGAGGGCCAGAAGCTCCCAAGAGAGTGCAGAGGGCCACCAAGGGGCACAGCAGAGAGGGCTCAGGAGAAGAGGCAGCTGTATCCCCGTCCGCCCCGCAGCAGCCCAGTGCAGCTCTTCCTGCTCCTCTCCACCTCCCGGCGTGACAGAACAACCATCGGTGCCGAGGCTCCGAGGTCCCCCGTGTCCTCTCTGCACATAAGGAGACCTCAGGGGGCTCCACTATGCGCGTGCTTAACGTTGCTTTATTAGCTTAAAGACCCCAGCGACGCTGCCAGAATGTCCGAACGTGCCCTCCCCTCTGCAGGAGCGGCCGGAGTGGGGAGACGGTCACAGCAGGAGCAGCAGCATGGCCGGCACCCAGAGCCCTCCAGCGAGCCATGGGGCCCCAGAGCAACCAGCTGGGAGTGGAGGATCCAGCTGTTCCCTGCCATCGTGGGCACCCCGGGCTGTCAGCTCTGCCCGTGTGCCATTAATCACTGCCACAATCGCTTTCCTTGTCCGTCCTGTCCAGTCCCAGCACTGCCCTCAGCAGCCCCAGCACCTGCGTGAGTGAGGCTGCTGCCAGCACCAGCCCTGCTGGGACTCCCTGCAGCCCCCAGGACATGCTGGGACTGGCTGTGTCCAGGACCTTCTCTCTTGCTGACTAAGCTCCAGCGGGTCCAAGTCCTGGTACTGAAGTCCTGGCTGATGGCACGGGACAGAGTGGCCCCAGAGGCTGATGCCAGCTCAGCAGAGCAGCCTGTTGTTCTTCAGCAGCCATTGAGGCATCAGGGCTGCATGAGAGTGGCTCCATCATTAGGAGCTGGAGTCCCTCAGCAGCCTGCTGGGGGTATTTTCATCTCCCAGGGTGGCTCCTCTCCCTCAGCCCTGCAGGTCCTGGTTGGCGGCACTGCTGGTTTCTCTTTGATCCTGCACAGTTAAGCTTCCAGTCTCACAACCTAATAAAAGCTGCGTGATCAAATTCCAGGTCATTACTCAAGGAAAGAGAACCCCCCCACACACTGGCAGCAAGAACTCCAACCCAATTACAGCGTGCCCAGTGCTTCTGCCAGCTGCCTGCCACGTGCCAGCCTTGGCGGGCCCTGATGCCATGAGCAAGATGCAAAAATGTCAGTGGAGGCGCTTGGAGGCTGTGCCAGGGTGTTTCGGTCAGTACGGGCTCCTGGCGAGGCAGGGGCAGCTGCTTGTGCTCAGCTCCCAGCAGCACCAAAGCACCTCCAAGCTCTGCACACTCCTTCTCTCCTGCCCATCTCCAGGACTGCTGGCACGGGACCAAACCACCCCACGGAATATGAGTGAACCAGAGCAAGCAGGGCTCATCCTCCAGTCCTGCCACCTTCCCCTCTGTGCCTGCACCGGCCCCAGCCTTGGGGACACCCGTTGTTTGTTCTCCCCTAAGCCACGGTGGTGCGAGGCTGCTTGTGCTCCATCATGGAGAGAGCTCACGCTGCTGTTCGTTGAGCTTGCAGAAACAGCAGCCTGTAAGGAGAAACCCACCCTGGCACAGCTGCGCTCACTTGGGATGATGAACGATTATGGACCATCTGCACTTCCAGGAGGGTATGGATTTATGGGCAGCACAGACAGTTTGCAGTGTCCATTACTATAACTCACTGGCCTCTCCAAAAGCTGTGGTGATCGGCCTCTCCGCCCCGCTGCCACGGGAAAGTTTAGGTTAAGTGCTGGCAGGAAAGAAAAGTGATTTCCCAAACTGTTTTTCATATCTGCAGAGCTGGGGAGAGCCATGGGTGTTTCTATCCCAGTTGCACTGCCTGTAAGCACCACAGTTCCCTGACACCAGCCCTGGCTCACTTCAACAGCCCCAGCCCTCTCTCCCTGCTACCCATGGGTCCCTGCCAGCAGCAGCTCCTCCCTTGTTCCCCTTTCTTGATTCCCCCTTCCTGTCACCCACCACTTCCACTGGGAAGAAATTCCTACCATCAGGACCAAGGATTGACCAGCATGTCCCAGGAGCAAGAGGCAGCAGATGGGACCTCTGAGCACGGAGAGGGATACATGTTGAATAACAATGGTGAATTCCCATGAGCTCTGGTGTTTTTAATGCTGGATTAGGCTGTCAGGCAGCAATTAAATGGAGTAATAAAAAGCTAAGTGCTCGTATTTCAAGGTTCTTGCCTGCTGCGCGGTGGGGAGGAGCAGGGCAGGGGGCTGCTCTGCTCCCCACGGTGTCCAGTCTGGTGTTTCCGAGGAAAAGCAGAGGAACTTTTCAAAGGAGGTTTGTAGGTGCTGGTGAGACACCCCCAACCCATCAATGCTCCTAGCCTGCTCCTGCTTCCTCTCCCAGTGGCCAGGAACAGGCTGGCTTGGCCTATTCTAATTCCCCTCTCAACCAGGACCTAGAGGCACCCCCATGAATGTTTCCCCATCCCGTCCCAACACCCACCCCCAGCCCATCACGCTGGATCAGATGTATTGAACCCCTGCGCTTTTTTAACCTCATCATGCAGCTCCTGGTTGGAGCCCAGCTTTATCAGTTTTTATCCTGTGTAATATTCATCACGCTGGTTTATTTATGGGCCCCCTCTTCGGGAAGGTATTTTTCAGGCCTGGTGAATAAAACATAAGGCTGTGCGGGTTGTCAGAGGGAATGCGGCTCCTCTGATGTCAGCCTGACTAACGGCCTTTAGTTTTCTCCAACGACTGCACTTTGAGAGAAATTTATTTGTATTTGGGTTCCTGTTGGTCGGTGAGATGTGAATTCTTTTCCCTTCAGAATAAATGAGGCTTTAGCTCCACAGCAAGGGGTGGGAGCGTGACAAGCGGGTACAGAGCCTTGGCCCCAAGGACAGCGCAGGAGAGGGACCCCAGAGGGGCTCTCTGGACACCAGAACAGACCAGGCAGGAGCTCCACATCCCCAATACTGCAGGAGCCCAGCCAGGACGCAAGGAAGGAGCCTCCTGTCTCACACTCTCAGAAACACATTTGGTGTTAGAAAAGACGAATCCCTGGACAGCAGCTGCTTTTGCTGCAGGCAAGGAGCACAGGCACACAACTGTGGAGGAAGTAAACCTCTCCATGCTGGGCACCACGACCTCCTCAAGTATCCTGGCAGGAGGGACAGGGCCGGGTCCTGCCCCTTCCACGGCCCCGCAGTGAATGGAAGCCAGCATGCTCCCTGCTGGCAGGCTTTCACACCTCGGAAGGTAACCAGAGGGATAAGGACTCCCGAGAGGCTGCCCTCTCACTAGCAGCATGTGAGGGAAGGGAAAGAAGGCAGAATCCTGAAACTTCAGACTGCATCACAGCAAACACCACTCAGGGGCTGTAGTCTCCTACTGCACCAGGCATCCCCATCCATGCAGGATGTCCCACTCGTGCTCCAGTGGAGTCTGGTCCCACTACCCAGCCCCCTGCTCCCCTCTGCCCTTACAGCCCCTCCTGCCTGCCCAGCCACAGACCCACGGACACACGGGGTGGGCACATGGAGCCCCACCACTGCTGGCACTGACAGCAGTAGCTCCCACAGACGGTGCCGGCTCCCGCCAGCGCAGCCTTGCACAGCCCAGCCCAGCGTTGCCACTGCACCATGGGGCAAACCCTTCCCTGAGCTGGGTAAGGAATTCTGGCCGTGACCCAAAACTCCTATTAACAAATCAAACCATAAAAACCCACAGCTGCAGTCAGGAGATTTCCCTCCATCAGCTGCTAATTTATAGGGTTACTGGTGTCAGCGGTTTGAAAGCAGCAAAATCCCATCAAAGAGCTGCCCCAACTCGGCGCTGGGCGCTTGAAAACAATCACAAACACGCTTCTGAGGAGGCTGCTTGGGATGCAATTCCTTGGTGTTTAATTATTAATATTCCAGGCAAACAAGTTAAATTCTACTGAAGAGAAAGAGAAGCCAGAGTTCGAAGTGAGCTGAAGGAGCATCATAAATCATCCCAGGAAGTGTTTGGCAGGAGCCCTGCTGGAGCCACTTGTGCCGACAAGGAAGAGAGGGTCTGTCATGCCCCGGGAATCCCAGCGAGCAGAACAGGGGACCAGCGGCACATAACAGCCCTGAGACACAGAAAGGCTCTGGAGCAGGTTCCAAAGTTCTGCGTCTCTCCACTCCCCGGACAGAGCAGGAGCAGGGAGGGGTACAGGCACAGCAGCTCCATCCACACGGCTCTGGTTGGGGCTCTCCTGCAGCCCCCGGCACTTTTCCACACTGCCCCTCCTGCCAGTGCACCTCTCCAGCAGTGCCTGATGCACCTCATCGCCCTCAGCACCACAAAAGCTGCTCTTAGCACGTGTGTTTCTTATCACAGAGTATTTGGGGACATCTCACCCGCTTTCCAGACTTTGCCTGTCCCCTCAGCACCCCCAAGTTCTGCACAGGGGATCCTGGGGCTCAGTGTGACATGAAGCCAGTGCTTGGTGCCCAAATGCTGGCAGAGCAGCACCTCCTGCCTGTACCAATTCTGAGGCCAAACCCATGCTTTTCTACCTTTCTCCAACTTCCAATTTCCTTCTGAAAAGCCTTCTGAAATCCTTGCAAATTCCCTCAAGCACAGTGCAAAGGGAGGACAACAGACGGCTCTGCTGAGCCACCTTATACATCTTACTGGGGTCACAGGAACCTCTTACCACTTACTGGGGCATCCCTGTTCCCGGACTTACTGGGGCATCCCTGTTCCTGGATCACATACTTCAGGATTATTCCCACTCCCCTGTCCCTCTCCTTTCCCTTCTTTAGAGTTTTGTTTTCCCCATCCAGCAGAAAGGAGAGCAGCCAACAATTCTTGCTGCTTCATCTCAATTCAGTCAGTTTTATATCTCAAAAATGCATGGGCAGATTTCTCCACTTCTTTATTTGTTCATTAAGACTCCAATAAAAGTGTTATAAAAATGCCCTTTT
Organism: Thryothorus ludovicianus; assembly: GCA_013397245.1. Classification (NCBI taxonomy): domain Eukaryota; kingdom Metazoa; phylum Chordata; class Aves; order Passeriformes; family Certhiidae; genus Thryothorus; species Thryothorus ludovicianus. The sequence continues at coordinate 125,975 of VZTB01006927.1, read as the reverse complement.
TTTGTTGGTAATCGCAGTTCCTGGTTTAATATGCAAGCAGTGCTGGCTCTCCTCAGAGGCTCCCCAAGCTCTCCGTAAACACCGCGGCTGCCCAGCGCTGCCGGCTGCGGGTCCAGCCAGAGCCCCATCATCCCTCGCCTCTGTCTTTCTGCAGTGCAAGGCTTTCCACTCTGATGTTTCCCACACTGAGCATCTGCCTCAGGCTGAAATTCTGAGGGAAGTTTTAGCAGAAACAGTTCAAACACTTCCGAGAACAAGGCAGAGGAAAAATGCTGTTTTGACACATTGGGGGAAAAAAAAGAAATGTTCTACAACCCTGATGCTCAGGAGGCTTCACACCTCCTGTGGCCAGTAAGCAGCCAGAGCAGGGCTGGAAGCTGTGGGTGTCCCTGGTCACTACTCCCCCACTGAGCCCCTGCGCACCCCGGCAGCCACACACAGTGTCCAGCACTTCTCCCTCTCCCTACAGAGTTCATGGAAAAGCCAAGAAAAGGTGGAAGCTGCAAAGCACCGGCAAAAACCCCAGACAAGGCAGGGAGATTGCCCAAGCCCACCAGTCTTTCTGGGGGGATTACACTTAGTGCTGAGCCAACGAGCATCCAGCCAGCCTGGTGCAACCACACAAGAAAACACATCCTGTGATGGGTATCACTGGCATTTGGATAACGTGTGCTCAGGTATCAGATCCTCTGGTGCCCTAGCAGTGGGGACCAGCAAGGGCTCTACACTTGCACTTCTACCTGCAAAATTCCCAAGCGTGAGCAGGGGGCACGAAGAGACCCCAGGATGGAACAGCAGCACAACGCAGCACTGCAATGGGGGCTCACTTGGAACAGAAGGATTTGGGAGCTGGCAAGCAGAAACTCCAACTTGTGGAGTGCAAACAGTTCCTGCCAGCACTGCCACAGCAGCAAAACAGCCTCGGCACCCAGGAATTACTCGGTGTAAACTGCCTCCAACAGTCCTTATCAGCACAAAAACCAACTTTCTGGTTACTAATTCTGTATGACTGAACTGTGCAAAGTTCAAGATTTCTTTATGCCATCGTTTTTCACTCTAAAAAAATCAAGAAAATGCTGGGCTCTGGTGGCAAATGCCTATTCTAGAAGGAAGTTGCTCCAGTGGATAAGCTTGTTCTGGTACCGCATCATAATCTATCAAAGTTGTAGTCCCCAGAGTAAGAGAAATCAAAACACCATGAATAAAGGGCAACTTTAAGACTCGGGTAGTCTGACAGTGTCAGCCTGAGCCTCCTGCCGTGCAGCGTGGTATCGATGCCTTCCCCTAATCAAGTCGATGCTGGCTGAGCCACGCTGCCGACAGCGCATTTGCTCAATTAGAGGAGAACAAACAAGGCAACAAGCCAAGATGGAAGCGGTAAGCACAATGCAGGGCTCCTGTGCCCGCTCTGTGGGCAGCCACAGGCTGTCCCTTCCTGGAGCTGGGATGAGGGATGCCCACCCCGTTCCCCTTCATCTTCCTGTTCTGATGCTGTGGGAAGCAGCATCCATCCAAGCTGATACTGCAGCCACCGAGAGACCCCACAGGTCAGGGCAAAGGCCAAGCCACAGCCCATCATTCACATGTGACAACAGCTCCACGACCTGCCCCTTGCTGAATGGGGACCACCACTCATGAGGATGTGCATGTGGGGACCAGCACTCACAGGGACAGGGATCAAAGTGCACACAAACACAGCACAGAGCTGTGCTGCCATCCCTCCCAGAAACACCCAAGCACTGTTTGTGCACAAGCTGCCGGTGCTGTTTGGAACATGGCACACACAGTGAGTGCTACACTCCCCTGTGCCAAGGGCTCACTGCTGTTCCCAGCCTCCAGCCCTCCTCGGGCTGTCCTGCTCCCGGGCTCACCACATCCCCCATTGCTCTGATCCTCCCAGCAGCTCCAGGCAGGCAGAGGCTCCCTGGCTGCTGCAGGCAGTGGGGCATTCTGGCCCTCGTGTGGTGCCTCTGGCTCTCGGTTCACACTTTGAAAGGCAATTAGAAAAGCCCAAGATTTGTCAGCTGTGCCTGGAGCAGGAGGATCATGTGTCACATCTGCCACTGCCCAAGTCACCCATCTCAGCATTGGGGGAACCCCAGGGAACCAAGTGAGAGGAATCAATACCTGATCTCCTTGCACAGCCCTCAGGGGACAGGCTGAGCACACAATCCACAGCTGGAAACATCCTCGGATGTGAGGCCATCCAGTGCCTGGCCCCACCAGGAAGGCACAGAGGAGTCCCCAGGGACCCCCATCTCTCAGTCTGTCCTGAGCACCCTAGAGCTGCTGGAGTAGAGCTCAACCCTGACACCTCCCAAGCTGACACCGAGCAGACCCCAGTGGGTCTCCATTGTCCCGCTGCCATCAGAGCTGGCACTGAGTGCTGCCACTCAGAGTATGGGATGGAAGAATACAAATACTCCCTCTCCCAAGAAGGGCAAGTAAGAGAGACAGATGACCACAGGCAGAAGAGCTTGGTGCATGGTTAATTACAGGAGCTGGGCCAATCAACATGGAAAACAGTGGGAAATATGGGCACGTGTAGCAAAAGCTCCAGCAGGTTTGGGGAGCCAGGCAGATGGCAATGCAGGAATTGGGATGGAGACCCAAGACCAAGGCAAAAGGGATGGCAACAAGTGGAGAGGAGAGCAGCCATGGGCAGGACTGGCCACATCGTGCCCCCGAGTAGGGAACCTGATTTATGCCAGCCCCGTGTCTCATTCACAGCTGCCCCATCTCCTCAAGGGAAGGGTAAGGGCTGCACAGTTTTGACAGCCTCCCAGGGCCTGAGACCTTCACTGCCCAGGAGCGGCCACAAAAGAGCTACTGCCAGTCCAGGGCACCAGTGCAGAGCTTGTGCCAGGCACCTCCAGCAACCCATTAGCACAGGAATTAAAAACCCTTCTGCATTGTTAAGTCTGATGCCTCTGAGCTGCGCTGCCTGGGCTGGCAAGTAAAAAAATGAGACTGTAATAGAAAATCTCCATGTGGCTCCATCCAGTCTAAGCAGCATTAGATCACTGCAACCTAAAGCCCCTGGTGCCAAGAGCTCCCAGCCTTGCTGATGGTGCTGAGCTAAGGACAAGGCAGGGAGGGTGTGGGGGCAGCTCATGGCACCACAGGATTTGCCAGCACCAAGACTTCAGAGACCTTCCCTGCCAAGGGCAGCACTGAGTCTGGCATCACCCTCCAAGGCTGATAGGAAGCCAGGGAGGGGAAGGACAGGGCTGGGCTTGGCAGGTGCCCTGTGTCAAACCAGCCCACAGGTCTGAGCAGAGCCGGGACCAGCCCTGCCGGCAGCGCTGCAAAGCCAGAAGGGCCTCGAGAGAGCCCAGCCCCAGTGAGTTGCAGCATCACTGAGTCCCAGACCCCTCACCCACACTGCCACTTCCGAGGGGCTGTGTCTGCAACGCCATGGCTGCGGCACACAGACCTCCTGCATCCTCCTAAAGCTCCTCCTCACAGCAAGGCCTCTCTCTGCTCCTGCCCGAGGAGCCACTTAGACATTTTTTCACAGGTTTTAAAGCTCTGTCACATCCCACTGAGCTCCAACTCCCACTAACAGATCTAAATCCACAACCCCAACCGTGGGATTTCCAGCTGGCCATCATCCCTGCCAGCGCAATGGGGATGGATTAGGGCACCTCAGCCTGGCATCACCGATAATCCTCTGCCTTATCAGTGCTGGGGGCATCTGGCCAGGAGAGCGCAGGAGCTCATGGGGACCCTGAGCCAGTGCTGCCTGTGTGGGAGGGAGCTCCTGCCTGGCTGGAGGTGCCGATCCTGTAGCACAACTCCTCTTCTGCTGCACCAAACCCAGTGGCCAGCAAAGACCCTTTCCCAACAGCAGAGTCCCGCAGTTCCGGACTTTAGTGCTGAGAGGTGAGGGTTGGCAGGGCGAGAGGATAGCCCCAGGGAGGGAGCTGGCACAGAGCTGTCTCTGCACTAATGCAATTCGTTAAAGCAGTTAAATGACAACTCCAAGGCAGTGCTAAATGTGCAGCACTGGCCACACCAGATCCTTCTCCTTCTGGCACTCCCGTTATGCCTGCCAGGCACCCACACTCCCTTCATCCTCTGCCCTGCCACCCTCAGCCCAGCCCTGCCTTGTCCTGCAGACCCCCTGCCTGGCCACTCCATTGCTGAGAACACACAGGGTACCGGCACAGCAGAAGGATTTAATTGCATGTCAAAATTAAATCTCTTTTGATGAAGAACAATTCAACTATGGCTCTGCCTAATCAAATTAACAAAGTCTTTTTTGATTTTCAATTATCTTCTTTGCTGGAACACTTTATCCGCTGCTCCTGCGATGCAGCTGACAAGCCCCGACTAACAATTGAGGTGTTTTGTGGCACTTCAGCGAGGCAGGGTGACCGCGGGGGCCTCTCGCAGGCCCCCTCCAGCTGAGCTGGGAGACAACTGCAGCAGACACGCAGGACAAAGGGACAACAGCCTGGCACACCTGGGGACCGGCCAGCTCATCTCCTGCTGGGACCATCCCACCCACAGCACCCACTCCAGCACGGCTGCAACACCTCCCCCAGCACAGCACAGCCTGGAGATGTGGGGACAGCCAGCAGCGAGGCCAGTCCCACCCACCATGCCCTGGCAGCGAGGCCAGGGAGCCCACTCAGCACCGGGATTCCTGGGGAGGAAACTCCAGACAAAAGCACCCATGGCCTCTCCAGATGACCCATCACCGCCCACCTCCCCAGAGGTGCCTGGACCTGCTGTGCCCACGTGTTCTCCAGCTCCCCAGGGTGTGCCAGTCCTCGAGGCAGGGCTGCAGCTCACTAAGGGGAGACCAGCAGGAGAGAACCTGGCCCTGCCAGGGCCCCCTATTCCATGTTGGCCAACTGTCACTCAGGTGTCACACTTAAGGAAGAGAACTGACTTGTGTGAAAACATCAGAGAGGCTGGTGAATCTGGCACAGGGGCCTGCCTGGCCCCTGGCTCCCCTGGTGGGGGACAGTCGTGCAGACCACTGGTGCTGAGCACTGGGACATTGCCTCTGGAGGATGAGGAAGGACAGAAGATGCATGAGCCTGTCTGCCCACCATGATGGGAAGTGTGCCTGGTGGAAGACGGGAAGGTCCTGACAGACTGCAAGCAGCAGACAAGCGTGGAGGCTGCCCAGTCCCCTCCAGGGCCACCTCCATTCCCTTCCCCTGCTTCCAGGGATACCAAGAACTGGGTGAGGATGGATTTTCCTGTGCTCCCACTCCTGACAGGTCCCAGGAAACTGCAGGAGACAACAGATAGGACCCAGGAACCCCAGAATGGTCAGCTCATCCTGGCACCCCCCCAGCCGGGCTGCACAGCCCACCACAGGCCCTGGAGCTGCTCTGAGCTTCCTGCACCTGCAGAGACATTAAGCTGTGATGGCAGGACAAAATGTATTAAAAGATGCTAATTTAATTAACACAACAATGGCTAAATGAGCAAGGAGAGCACCTCTGTAAGCAGAATGGGGAGACACAGACTTAGCTCTGCGCTCCCTTATGCACCAGGACAGAGTTCCAGGAATGCTCTCACCTCCTCGTCCCTCCATGGGTGCTAAGCACACCCACCCACGGGTCTCCCTTGGATTATCTGCCAACTCACAGCCAACAGCACCTCCTCCTCCTTGCTGTGTTCCCGTTCCCAAACACAGCCTACAGGATCCCATCCCACTGCAGTCTCTGGGGCAGGGAACTGAGCCTTACTGGAACCTTCTGCTACAGTCGAACTGGGACCGAGCTTTGCCTCCCAGTGCGGAGCCGGGGAGCTCGCCCTGCCTGCAGGCAGAGGAACAGTGGGATCCCCCCAACAGCACATCTCTGGCTGCATTCCAGAGCTGTCCTGCAGCAGCTACAGTGCAGGTTTGGTGCCTTTTCTGCTTTATTAAGCTGTTTTGGAGGAAAACCTTCACCCATATCGATCTCAGGTGGAGCAGTGTCCCTGCCTGCCTGGAGCTGGTGAATTCCCAGCACAGCCTCCTGGTCCCTCCTGCCAGGGGGTCCCAGCAGGGTCCCCACTGTGCCCAAGCCCACGGGAGTCACTCACGGTGGTCACACACCAGGGTCACACTCAGGGTCACACACACAGGTCACAGAGAGGTCACATTCGGGGTCACACTCGGGGTCACACACTCAGGGTCACACACACAGGTCACAGAGAGGTCACATTCGGGGTCACACTCAGGGTCACACACTCGGGGTCACACACACGGGGGGGTGTCCCCGCAGCCCCAGCGCGGGCACACACCGCCCCCTGCCGGCCGCAGCCCCCGAGCCGAGACCCCCAGCCCAAGTCCCCCCTGCCGCACCTATAGCGCGGTCCCAGCTCGGGGACAGCCACCCGCTGGACACGCACACCCAGCACGGGTCCCAGGAGGCACAGGAAGGCTGAGCACGGTTTTCAGAGCCTGGCCTGGAATAGTGCAAACATCCTGGGATCCCCGAGGCTGGAATGCTCTCTGAGGGCTGCTCTGACTGCCCAGCTAAGGAGAAGCAGCGCCCTGTGAGCCCACCTGGCTCTGCAGCACAAGGACATAGCACGACCCAGGCTAGGCCAACAGAAGCCAGTTTTACCCCCAGAATGAGCTGGGCTGGTGGGACAGGAGCCCTCCCTCCTGCCCCCACCCTGTAGGGCGGCAGGCAGAGGGGCTGGAGGAATGTGGGGATGCTGCTCCTCCTCAGCACCGACTGCTTCCACAGGATTCTGTCTTCATGGATGAAGGGATGGGCTCCCATTCCCAGGTCTCTCCACATCCAATCCCTTTTGTGCATTTTCCAAAGAGGGGTTGATCACATCCTGGCAGATGCTGGGAGCAGACGCCTAATGGAGGCCATCTGCCACATTTCACAGAGAAAATTATTCAAACTCACTAGGACTTTAATTTAATCAGCTGGCACTGAAGTGGACACTGGGCAATGATGGGAGCAGGTGTGAGCCCGGACCAGCGGAGGCAGAGGTGAGAGGCTCACTATGCTGAGAACAGAAGCTCCCAGCACTGCGAGGCCACTGGCACCTGGCACCAACACAAAGGCACAACGTGCACCAGCCTTGGCGCACCCAGGACGTCTCCCCTCAGCAAAGCTCCCCGAGTAGCCCTGGTATTCTGGAACCACAGCATGGAGGAAGATTCCTGGCAGAGCAGATGGGCCATCAGTTACCAGCAGGGAATCTGCTGGCCCTTCTCACAGGCATTTTCACCTCCAAGGTGCCCTGGGGACCTGGGGCCAGGCTGTTGGGCAGGAAAGGGCAACAGGAGCCATCTCCAGGCATGTGGCAGTGTCACTCTGAGTGGCTGTGCAGAGCTCACCCTGCCCCTTCCCACCTGGACCAATCGTCCTGCTCTCGCTCCCCCAAATGCTTCCCATATGCAAAGTGACAGATCAATTTACTGTAAAGAGGGGGAAGTGCTAGCCTGGCTCTGGGAAAAGGGGACAGGAGGAAAGGTGCCGCCTGTGCTGCATCCTCTGAAATCTCTGCCTTTACCCCAAGGCGAGGCAGCCTCCTGTGCCCAGCGGCTCCTGGCTCAGACACTCACAGTGCCCATGGGAACCCCCAAGGAGAAATAAACCCATGTCTGTCAAAGAGAGGAGGCAAATGCAGCCTGGCCACTGCTCCAGACATCTGCAGAGATCTGGGATCTCTCCAAGTGTGTGGTGTCTCCTTGTTGCCTCTCTCACAAGCTGTAGAGAATGTGCAGAAGCATCTGACCACAGCAGCCCTGCACACCTGGCACGTGAGGCCCTGCCAGGAACTAAAGGGGAAATGGCCCAAGGAGGGGAGACAGGGGCCAGAGGTCCTTGAAATAAGTCGTTGAAGTCCCATTTGATCACTGTGAGCAGAACCTACTTGCACTGGGTGAAAGGACAAAGCCTCCAGCAGCCCTCGATCAAGATGATCGGGAGGCAAATTCTTCCCCAGCCCAAACCTGGGGGCACATTTACACCAAAGCCATTAATTTTGTCACATTGTGCAAACACAAGGTGATTCCACACTGGATCAATTCCTCCCTGGTGTTACGGCATGTCCAGATTCAACCATTAGAACAAATTTATCAAACCTGAGCTCCCCAGTGCTGACCCCACACAGGGACCACAGGGACCCATGGCCTGGGTCAATGGCCCAGGCCCTGTCCCATCACCCTTTTCCCTTCCACCGCCTCCATGGCCACGCCAGCTGACCCGGGACCCCAGGCAGTGTGAAGGAGCAAATCCAGGTTTTCTCATCCCTAGAGCTACTGGGAAACCACTCACCTCCCTGCTCAGGACCTTTCCAAAAGCTCAGCTGGAAGATCCATGGAGCTCAAATGGAACTGGACAGTAAGGGAAGGGGATAACTTGGCAGCTGCTCACATTTAGTTTGCACCTCCTTTGCCAGTGTGGAAGGAAACAAACGACCTGTGAAGGGAACTGAGTGCAGTGATTCATTACCTACCCCCGATGTGTGATGATGGCTTAATTATTTTTCTAACTGGGGAGAGACGTTTTCTGACAGCAGGTGCAAATTAATTCTCCACTGTTTTAAGGAGTGATTGGCCCAGGACAAGCAGAAAACTGGAAAACCTAATTAAATCGGAAGCTGGGTAGAATAAATGGAGCAGGGAGTTTGTTTGCATGGTGCTGATGGGTATTAACAATCACTGGGAAAAGCACCAGGGCTCCCAGCAGGAAACTGGGGCTGTCTCCAGGGCTCCATGTGCCCAGACAGGCTTTGACAGTTTTGGGCAGGAGGTGCCATGGTGGTCACAGCATGTGCTGCTACTACACACAGATGGGCAAGACCAGGGCTGTCCCCAGGGAGAGGAACCCAAAGATCAGGAAATCCAGGGCTGTCCCCAGGGAGAAGTATCAATGGATGGGAAAATCCAGGGCTGTCTCCAGGGACAGGAACCTGCAAATCAGGAAAGCCAGGGCTGTCTCAAGGGACAGGAACCTGCAGGTGCTGACCAGAGGAGATGATATTAGAGGCTACCAGAAGTGTAGCACTGAGGCTCTCCAATGTCTCCCAGGCTTCACATCCCTCAAGGGCCATGGGATACCCAGTCACTGAGCCACCAGCACCCACTGGGCAAGAAGGTTGTGCCATTCCTGTGCAGCCAGAGCAGGGACAGGTTAAACGTCCCTGAAGGAGCCAGTGCCCAGCCTCTGGACCTCCAGCCCAGGCTCCAAAGCACGAGGAGCCAACACGGTCCTTCCAGCCCTGTTCTGGCACACAGTGCCACCACCACCAGCTCCTGCACCCAGGTGTGAGAAATAACCAGCACCTGAAGGGTTTTGCCACGGGGGGGAGCAGCCAGGGCTCCACAGTCAGGGAAGAAGAGTTTCTGTTGAACGGTTACCATGGAAACACTATTTATACTTTCCAGCAGCTCCAGATCCAGCTCTCCCAGCCTGGCCACCACTCTGTGCTGCTGATGTGATGGCCTGGAACACCATCACCCCCACCTCCAACTTTAGGCCCTCGGGGCTGGAGCCCCTCGGCAAGGCCCTCAGGGTGCTGAGCCAGCAGCTGCACCACAGGGCTGCTCCCCAGCTGCATCCCAGAGCACCTCCAGGAATTTTAAATGGAAGGAGTATTGAGTCCCAACTCAGATGATGCAAAGATGAAAATGGGGGAGATCAGAGGCATTAGGAGGTTAAATGGGTGTCTTGCCTCCCTGATCATCCTCTTGCTGCCTGAGGTTGCTGCTTCACAGAGCTCTCAGCCCCACTCATCCCATCTCAGCACCTGAGGGTCCCTCCCACCTCCCCGACTCTCAGCCCGCTGGGCTGCTCTGTCAGTCCTCCCCCTCCAACACGCCTGCAACGCTGAGAAAAAGAGCCCTAATTGCTTTTTGTTTTTCTGCTTCTCTCATCATTAAATCCCTTCTTCATCCCTAATAGTTTGGGATTCTGTGAAGGTTAATATGTTTCAGGTTCCACACAAGTACAGCTAATTAACAAACAGTCCCCTCAATTCCCTTTAATGCTACACATGGAATGCAATCGCTGCAATTACCTGCTTCCCAAAGCCATTACAAACCACAGAAAATTAGCTGGAACAGGTGATAAAAACCTTCTTTTATTGGTTCATGAAAGGAGCTGATCTCCAGGCAGCAGCTTCCCATCACGCAGATGGAAGGGGCCAGTACTCCCTGAGCAGCCTGGCTGGGATCACCATAGCACCTGGTGAGCCCTAAAACACCATCGACTTCAGGTTCACTTTCCTCTGGGTGCTCAAGCCCAGACTCAACACCTTAGATCCTGGTACTAAGAGCCAACCCTGTTTTACTGCTGGGAATTAAAGCAAACTCCACCTGGCTGCCTGGGGGGACTCAGGGAAGGGGCTAGAGCTCTGTCCCGGGGACACCAGGACACTGCCCTGCACAGGCAGAGAGCTGAGCCAAAGCCTGTGCTTGCCATGGTTGCCCAGGGCTGGTGAGCTGTCACTGTCCTGGAGCAGTGCTGGGCCACAATGCCTGGGGACACACACTCAGGAACGGGCACAAGGGAGAAAACGTTCACATCCACCCCCAGAGGAAAAAGAGAAGGGAAAAATGAAAATAAATCAATAGCACCTTTATCAGGACAGCCTCTTCATCCTCACAGAGGAAGAGCATCCTCCACGACTCCAGGAGGAGTCACAGACAAAGCCCCTTCCTTCTCCATCCCGGGAGCACTGGGCTATTCCCACAGCAATTGCAACATTTGCAGTGAACTCCATGTCTGCTTTTGGGAGCCCCAGAGCAGGCCAGGAAATGAAAGGAGGTCCCAGCAAATTACTCCATTAGCTCTCATTAAAAACCAGCACCTCTAAGGCAAGGTTCAGTTTCCAGTTCCTGGATCTTGTGCCAGTGTCTGCCAGAAAGCTCTTCTGTATCAGCCTCCCTCTGCTCCATCGCTCACAGCAGTGATGATTGGGCTCTCTTCAGAGTCCACAGCCCTAAGAAAATCCCAGCTGCACTCCTAGCCAGCATGAGGCTTCTCCATGGCCTGGCTGGACAGGTGGAGGCAGCATGGGCAGGGCAGCGAGTGCTGCCCTCCTGTCCCCAGCATCCAAATCCCTGTGCAGCAGGAGAACCAACCCCCCCCTTCAGGTTGTTCAGAGCGAACAGAACGACTCAGCAGACACGAGAGATCCCCTGGGCTGGCACAGCTGGGTGGCACAGCCTGGGTGGAACAGCCTGGGCATCCCCTCCCAGCCCCTCCAGCATCAGCACTGCCACAGCCTTCCCAAGGGAACCACACTGCTGGCCGTGCCCCGAGGCAGGTGGGTGTCTGTGAGCAGCTGCTGGGGTCACCATCCCCTCCCAGAGGCAGCTCTGAGCGTCTCCAGCTGGGCTTTGCCAGCCCTTTGTGGCCCGTGGGATGCTGGCAGCCAGGGTGTGACACCTGGGCAGGTGCTGGCTCTGGGCACGCAGCTCATCACACCCAGCCTGGTAGCAGCCTCTCCACAGCCACATCGCCTCTTCTCAGCATCCTCCCCAAGCACCAGAGCACCCTGCAGTGATGGGCCTCCCTTGCAAGAGCTCCTTAAAAATGTAAATTGGGAACAGCCTCACAGCACAGGAGGAAAATCACTGTAAACAAAATTGCAGTTGCTGTGGAAACCATTAAAAATAGATTCCCCAGGCTCCCCCTTTTGTGCAGGGCATTATACAGCTGGGTTCCTTCATTCTGCATTATTATTACTTTTTAATTATGAATAATTTCATCCTTTCTATAGGAAGATGGAGTAAAAAACAGAACTTTCCAAAGGAGGGGCCTTTAGGATATGTTTCAATATGCAAACGAAGGCAAACATGGGTGCTGTTTACGCCACAGGGCAAAAATCCTTCTGTATTAACCCTTCCCGTGCCACATCCCCCATTTCCTCCCCTTTCCCCCAGCCAGGAAGACCAGAGCCCACAGTCCCACCAGCAGCTGGATCCAGAATGGGCAGTGGCACAGATATGTGGGGAAACACCTCAGTAAGCCAGGCACCATGCTGCCCTGCCAGCCCAGCCATGCTGCCCACGCTCCTCAAACCCCATGTGACAGAGCTGCTCTGCGGAAACAACCAGCTCTGCCTTCACAGGAGTTCTCCAGGCTCAGAAACACCACACCAGCACAACCTGTGGTGCCTCAGCCCTGGCACAGAGCCCACGAGTGCTGGGTGAAGCACTTGGAGCAGGGAGAGGGGACATGCTGCCCCATGGGACAGAGTGACAGAAATCCCACTCAACATCCCTGTCCTGTGGCACTGCACTGACAGGATTTAGCCTCTGAACAGAGGAAAGATTCAGAATTATTTGGGAAATGAAGGTACCTGGGAAGATGGTCCCATTCCAGAGCGTGACTCAGTGGCTATTTGCAGCCCTGGTCCACAGGAGAGGATGCTCCTGCCTCGTGGCTAGTCCCCGGCACCACGCTGGGTACCAGCTGTAGTCCTGGCAGCCAGAGGGCACAGGCAGCTCCTGCCCACGGCCCCGGCCCACGGGATCAGGCGGGAGGTTCCCGGGCAGGCTGGTCCCGGCCCACGGCCAGTAAACCTCCCGCTGGCACAGAGGAGCAGATGGACGGGGCTGGGGACCCTCCAGCGCATGCTGAGCCCATGTCCCACCTGCTCTGACACCGTGCTGCCCATGCTCGAGGCTGCTGCTGAACCCAGAGCACCCCGAGCTGAGGGACAGACGGACCCCTCTGTCCACAGTGACCAGCTCAGGGTTAGGGGCTGCCTAAGCCCCACCTCACTTCATTCCCCTCAAGGATCCAATCTCCAGAACAGGAGGAACACAGCTTGCTTTGACTTAGGGGAAGTTTCTGCTGCCCTATCACACAGTGTGGGATTACAGCATGAGTACAAAAAACAGGCTGGAAAACCCCAACAAGCCTGGCTTTGGAATGTGGGACTTTCACAATTAAGAAGAGAAAGTTTTCTTTGGTTTTCTGCAGATACTAAATTGGGACAGGGTCAGAACTGAGGGGAGAGGGCAGGTGCTTGACTTGAGGGCAATTTTAGCACCCTGCCACCACCTTCTAAAAACCCCCAGATAAAACAAGACTCCTCCACAGGGACAAGCTCTCCCAATTCCCATTTCAAGTGCTTTAGTGCTCATCTCTCCTGTGCAGCCCAGATTACAAAGCACCCTCAAGTACCAATGCTGACTGATACAGCCCAGGGCCAGAAGGGCCCTTAGACCTGGCAAGTGATTCCTGGAACACAGGCCAAAGGCTCCAGTCCTTCATCCCATCGACTGCATTCCTCCCTGACAGATATCCATGTTTGATCCACAGATAGCATGCAACAGAGAACCCCCCAAGGGCTTAAGCCATTCCAGTGCTTAATTACCTTCCCTGATAAAAATATGCACTTGGTTTCCAGTCAGAATTTGTCTTACTGGAGTTTTCAGGGCCTGGATGTCTTCTCCCCGTGAAATTAGAGTGCTATGTACCCCTAGACATCTCTTGATCACAAGCTAAAACAACGCACATCACAAAGCCACTTCTTAAACTTCTCTTGGATGAAAAGTTCAACCTACTTAGGCTTTGTCTCCCACAGCAGAGCAGCTTTTCCAGCCCATGAACAATTTCTGTAGCTCTTTCCTGCACATTTGCTATGCCACCAGTGTTTTTCCAGCACAGACCCAAGCATGGGGCCAGCACATATCTGCCCTTCACTGTTCACGGGCAGTCTTTCACCCCAACCATAACAGGGGTACAGCCACAGTCAGTCTAATGGAGAAGGGGGACATTCAGCATCCTGCCCTGGGGCTGAGGGGTGACAGCCATGGAGAGTGGCCAGCTGCCCCCACTCCCCTCCAAACAGGATGGTCCCCAAACCTCTGTGGTAGCCAGCAAGCTGTGCCTGGGCCAGGGGGAAAACTGACACCACTGTCACTCCAGTGTCGCTTCCTCCAGGCTCAGCAGGTCCAAGTCATGTGTTTGTCACCACCACTCCAGGCAAGGAAATGGCCCCTCAGAAAGCAAAGATCCAAGTGCCTTAAACCTACCTGGGAGCTTGCCTTCAAGAGGGGAAGCAGCAACCAGGACTGGGGAGCCCCAGAGCAGGTGTCCCACAGAGCACCCCAAATCCAGAGGCACCTGGTGATCCCGAAAGGTCCCCAAGCAGCTCCCAGGCTCTGCTCCCTGCCCCAGAGCCTGGCAGTACCTGAGTCCCCCAGCCAAAGAGCTGCCAGTGTGGAGGTGATCTGGGGTTGGGGCTAGAGCCCAGAGCAGCAGGACAGAAGGGTCCCAGTGAGGAATGGCCCAGCACTGGCCATGTGGCACTGGTGCCCACAAACACACATGCCAAGTCAAACCAGCTCAGGCAGCCCCAGCACTGGGACAGGGGCTAAAGCAGCAGATCCCCAGGAATACTCACAGGCTGCCTGGTTCCTACCATCAGCACATCCATCCAGTCAGCACAAACTCCCAGTGAGACCAGTCAGGAGAGCAAGGGAGAGAAGGTCTGTGCCAGGTGATGCCCAGAAAGCCCCCAAATCCTCCCCAGCTCCAACTGGCAGCAGTGTCCCTCCCTGCCAGCATGGAGGGCCAGGGTGCAGCCCGGGGAGCCCCAACTCCATGTGCTCCCTGTCAGACGAGGTCCTGCTCCAACCACAACCACCTTCGTATTTAATTCACAGCAATTACATTCACGTGCTGCAAGACAAACACATTTTAGAACCCCTCGGTTAAATGTGGATAATTACGGCTGCCTGCACCAGGGGACAGCCCTGCCCAGGCTCAGGAGGAAGAATCATATCCCGATTCCGCTAAGGCTGTAAATTAGCAAGGCACATCCCGGTGGCAGCAGAGTAATTACCAGCTCCCACATCCCCCCTTCCTGTGGGCTGCTGCTCCCCTGCTCCCCCCACTCTGCACCGTCCTTCTGCGCAGCACGGGTGTTCCCAGGCATATGCTGCTGTTAATGGGGCTTCTGTCACTTCAGCTGCTGGCAGAGATTATTTTAACTCGGGAACCCTCTCCCAGTGCCAGAGCCCAGGCTTTCAGCTCTAAATCATCCACAGGGGAACTCACAGGTGTTGGGGAACACATAATGGAAGTATCAACTTTGTGACTTGTGCTTTGTGCCACAAAGTCTGCAGTGGCAGTAGCATGGAGAGGGGGGACCCAGCTGGACCACCCCTGGCAGAGCCCCAGGAATGCACCCAAATCCAGCAGGCACAGAGGAACATGGGAAGTGAGGGAGAAAGGGGGAACACAACCACCCGGGTACTGTAGGGAGACAGCGACGGCTGTGTGTGCAAACCCAGATTTACCCAGCACAGCACTGGACATCCTCCACCTGCGCCATGATCCTCCTGGCTCAGCCTCTGCTGTGGAGTCACAAAATGGAGCTGGGGCTGCTCCTGCTCTGGGCACAAAGGCCACACACTGGACAGGCAGCACCAGCAGCACCCGCTCCCATTCCAACCCCAGCCCAGGAGCACCTTGGGCTCTGCACGGCACTGCCATCCTGTGCCAGAGCACCACCGGTCCTCCCGCTGCCCAGGCAGTGTGCTCACACCTCGAGGAGAGAGGGCAGCGCTCCATGGCTGGCATGGCGGGCACGAGCAGACGGAGGCTCAGCACGGCTCCTGCCAGGGAAAGCTCGTGCACTTTACCACTGCTGAGCAGCTTCTGTGTTCCTGAAATATCCTCTTCCCCTGGGCAACTTCATATTGAGTCCTGGGACTTGTCAGAGCATTAAACTGACATCTAGGTCACGGTGAGGAATAGCTCAATGCCTCCAGGAAAAAGGGTTTTCCTTCCGCATCCCAGCGCCTCCTCCACCAGCTCAGTACTCAGCCCAGAAGCGAGCACTTAACAGGGGTGACCACTTCTAGCTGAGAATGAAGGAGGCTGTGGGGGTGGAAAAGGGATTAAAACCATTTCTGAGGCATGGTCTGGAAATTAGCTGCCTTTTCTGAAGTTCTCTTGGCTCTTCATGGTCTCTGGAGCAGCACCTCTGCAGGAAAAGGTACTGGCAGGATTTAAAGCCCAGAGAGCCTTGTTGGACATGGCCAGAGTCTCACCATGTTTAGCCTGGCAGATGCTAAGCCCAGAACCATGGGTGATCCATCCTGACCACCAACACCCATCACCTTGGTGGCAAACAGCCCCCAGCCTCGCTGGGCTAATCCCAGCCCTGCCTACAACCCTGGATGTTCCACAGCAGGGCAATGCTCTGGGAATCCAGCGCTCAGCCCTGTTTTCTCTCCACTAGTTGCCCCAGCCCCAGCTCACTCCTGAGGCTCTGCCACAGGGCTGGGGATGCCAGGGCCACTCCAAGACCCTCGCAGGGCACAGAAGCACTAGCACGGAGGATGGTCAAATGTAGGATGCTCAGGTTGTGGGACAGGAGACGGAGCAGAGGTGAGGGACAGGGATCGGCAGGACAGAGTGCTGGGCCTGCCCCCGCCCTCCCGGGGGAAAGCTCAGCCCACGGCAGCGCCTGTCCCTGTCCCCGGTGTGTCACAATGATGGAGTGCCGGATGCAGGCACCATAATGGTTTCATCAACTTAGCTACTTTTTATGAGAAATTTGTTCCAATCCCTTCCCTCTCCCTGGCTGCTGTCACCTTAACAGATGTCAGACCTGAAAGAATAATAATCCTGGCAGGAACCCTTGAACCAGAGCGAGCAGCATCCCAGGGAGGAGGTAAGAGCATGGAGAAAACTCATTTTTGCAGGAGCTCAGGACCACTTGGAGCTGCCCCAGCCTGATGCTGCCTGGGCTGAGAGATTGGCTTGGGCCTCCCTCTTCCTCCTTGGGGGAAAGCTGCCCTGTGTAGATGTGCTGCCGTGCTGGTGAAACAGCTCTGGAGAGGAGCCCCTCAGCCCCAGCCTGTCCATCTGGACTCCATGCCACCCCCTGACTAGTGAACACCCAAAATCCACCTCCTCTCTCCGACACAATTCCTACACCCATTCCTGTCCTTGACACCTCTGTATGAAGCTTCATCAAAGGAAGCAGCACAGGCAGAGCCAGTGTGGGCAGAATGGGCACACACGTGGGCAGATCTTACCATGCCCCACATCCTGCTGCTGGACTCCCCTGGCCATGGTCCGGCAAGGCTTGGCACAGCCAGACTGTGCAGAGATCCACCACGGCCTCAGTCCCTGCAGCCTCCTGCTCTGGGAGCTCACCTCATACCCAGTCTGTCACCACCAGTGCCAGGGGACACCACAGGCAGGAGACAGCAGCACAGTGACACCATCACAGCACCACCACTGGGGCAGCACAGTCCTCCTGCCACTGCGGGTCTGCAGGCTCCAGGGACCCCCCAGAACGCAGCAGGGATCCGATCCCCATGCCAAGCCCGCAGGCACTGGTGGCAGCTGCAGCAGGCAGGATGGGCAGCAGAGCAACTGGGTGGCTTCCCCTGAACGCAGCAAAGCCCCGGGCACTGATCTGGGGATTCCCAAGGCTGCAAGTGCCAGACCTGCCCTAGTGCTGCCTTCTCCTGCGAGGAGCTGCTGCTCTGCGATGAGTCATCGCTGGAAGACAAATTCTATTTAAAGGATGTTATTCGTAGAAATTGAGTTTTAATAACGGGGCATCAAACAAACAGAAAATACCAAACTTCCAAGCGGAGTGAAGTTTCTGCATGTTAATTTTTACAGCACAATCACTGCTTGGAGGAATAAAAGCCCGCAGAGAGCTCCTCTCCCTGAGATGGCAGCGGAGGGAGCCCTGTCCTGCTCCCTGGAGCATTGCCTGGCCACAGAGAGCAGGGATGGGGACAGGCAGGCCAGGCAGGGCCACTGCTGGTGGCACAGCTGTGGCACAGGCCTGGGCTCCGGCTGCTGCTGCCGCGCTCCCAGGAGCCTTCGGGCTCTTTTTTGCTGCCAGTGGGAGGGCGGGAGGAGACAGCGCGGAGCTTGCTTTAAAAATAGATCAAACCCTCTGCTACAGAGCCATTTTATTAGAGCAGCACAAGCTGTTGGGCTGGTGACACCTCTGTGAGCACCCAGGGAAGTTTTCCCAGATTAATTTGAAAAGCAAGGGGGAGAAACAAAGATGAAGCAGACTTGTTTTCCAACAAAAAAAAAAAAGTTGGAGGAGAAGCCTATGTGCACTTGAGCCCCTGTCCTTGTCCACAGCCCAAATCCCTGTCCCCAGCACACATTTCCCATCCAAAGCCCACACACCTCCCAGGCATCACCAGGTGCCTTGGTGCCAGCACTGCAGTAAGGGCTGAACCTCTCACACGAATATGAGACTTCGGCTCATCCCAAATCTGCTCCTCTGCTCAGTGTGGTGATTCCCATGCGCCCCCCGGGTCATGTATCAGGGACAGCCTGTCCTCCATCCCAGAAACCCCCCAGAACTAGCCCAACACATCATGTCAAGCTGCATTGGGCCACACTGCTGGAAAGCACAGCATGGAAATGAGAGGAGTAAGGGCAGGGAAAGATCCCTGAGCCCCCATCATGCAGAACAGGAGCTCAGTGAAAACCAAGGTGGAAACACAGGACAAACAGGTGACATCTCCCTGTACCTAATGCAGCTCATGCCACAGTAAGTTGGGAATGTGAGTGGCTGGGCCAGCAGCAGCAGCCCAGTGGGATGGGGGTGGGGCAGGAGGCAGGGGTCAGCCCAGAGGGGGCTGGCAAGTCCTGAAGACTGAGCAGCACAAAGTCCAAAGCACTGAACATGGAAGCATCTGCTCCAGCCTGAGAACCACATGGAGACACATCTCGGCGCATTACTCAGCCACGGGCTGACTCTGAGTCACCGGCTCCAGCATCTGGGAGGAGAGTGAGTTGTGAGCGTGTGAGTGTGAGCGTGTGAGTGTGAGTGTGCGCCCAGGCTGCCTGGCCCAGGAAGCTCTGGGAGAGGGAGGCTGTGCCAGCTTGGATCCATGCCATGGGAAGACCCTGTCTGGGAAGGTCAGGCTTGGGGAGCAGGGAGGGCTGCCAGGGGATGGAGAGCTGCTCCAGGAGCACACAGAAAGAACAGAATTTGGCCTGAGCCAAATCAAAGCTTCTCTATAAATACATAGGGAGTGGGCACTGGGAGGAGCTGGTCACACTTAAGGACAAGGCTGGCACAAAGAAAATGGGTGTGAAAGGCTGCAGATAATGGGAGGCAGGAGGAAATGAGGGACAGGCATTGGGTGAGGAAAGGGGCTGTGGTGGGACAGTGGGACTGGGCTCAGGGCTCTGGGTCTCTTCCTAAGACACACCTCTAAAAACCTTCAAACACCACACAGATGTTTCACGACTTCCATCCCAGAGCTGACAAGAGAAGCCCACAGGAGAGCAGCCCTTGTCCCAACCAGCAGTGACCACCCACCATGGAGAGCCGGCAGAGGAAGTGGGTTTGCCCATGAACACCCACTGGCCACTCCACCAGACTCGTTCCCACTGCAGCCCCTGGAAATCTGCTCCCCGTGCTGTCCAGACTGTTTCGCTAACTGTGCAGCAATCCAGGCTGCTGATCAGATGGAAAGTCTCCATCCCATAATAAACATAGTGTACTATTTATAAACCTGAAAATGTCTTTATTATTATTATTTTCCCCCAGAAAAAAACCCCAACATAATAAACCTCCCCCTGCACGCTGCTGTTAAACACACCCCAGCACGGCCCCGCAGGTCCGCAACGCTGGTGCCGCTTCCCCAGGCAGTGCCCAGCAGAACAGATGGCAGTGTGGGCGTTAGGTACCAGCCTCCTGGCAATCCGAACATCTGTTACCGTTAGAAAATGCTAATTGCCATCAATCAGGACAGCACCTACCCACATTTACATGCAAGCACAAAAAAATTACGTCTAAATTTCTCCGAGTACAACACTTGCTGCATGTTAAGTAACCGGAGCTGCTCAGATGCTGCGCGGCAGCCCGGCACCGGCGCGGTGGGTGATGCGCCGCAGCCGAGCACCGGCAGCAGCGCGGCTCGCCGGGCAGAACCCCCGGGGTTCATCCCCCCTGCCCCCCACGCCCGGCACAGAGCCCCCCACCCGCAGCCGCACACCCCTCCCGCCCGGGACTCCTCGGGAGGACAGTCCCCTGTCCCCCCAGGCGCTGCAGGGCACCCAGGTCCTGCTCTCCTGCACAACGCTCCCGCTTCACCCAGACACCCAGAAACAGCGGGGGCCCTTCGCCCCCAGCTCACTCCCTCCAGTGACACCGGAGCAGTTCGAGGTTCTGCGCCCGGACCTGCTGCGGTCGGGCCCCGAGAGACCCCCGCAGGCTCCGCTGCTCGCCTCGCCTTGCCCTGTCGCATCCCGGCTTAGAGAGGATCCCGGATGGATCTGCTCCGCGAGCCCCAGGGCAGGGGCGAGCATCCCGCCCCATGGGACACTGCCACACACTGCCTGAAGCCATCTGGGGGCTCTGCCCGGCCTCGGCTGCTCGTCACAGTCCATGCACCTTCTCCATCCCCGGAGAGCATAAGACACATGAGAACACAACCAGCTCCACCGCGGTTCATCGGAGATCACATCAGAGGGCAGCGGCTCCAAAGCGAAATGGCAATTCCCGTTTGGAAGGAGCAAAGGCACAAATCTCGGACAGAGAACTTGGACACAAAGTTCAGTCAGGGAAGAATGAAAACAAGAAACCTGGTGCACGGCGATCCTCAAGTCACAGCCCCCTCCGCAGCGGTCCCATGGGATGCTCCGACAGCCGGAGCTGGCGAGCGGCCCTGCTCCTCACCCCGCGGCTGCCGGGCCCCCGCCTCCCTCGCAGCCGGGAGCTGCGCCGGAATGCAAATGATGCTCCAGGCGAGTGCCAAGAGCTCCTTGTTCCTTCCCCAATTTAGGACACCTCTTGGTGCTGCAGCCCGCACGGAGTTTGTAGGAGGCTGCAAGGGTGACAGAGGAGCAGTGCCTGCCTCTTCAACAGCAAAGCTGCATCTTGCAGTGCAATTTTCCCCTCCCTTGGATCTGTTCCCTTAGGACCACAAGTCCTGAATCACAGCTCTGAAAGAAACTTCACACGGCAAAGGCCTTTGTACCTGCTGCCTTCCTGGTCAGCATGGACTCCCCAGTGTGTCCCCACACACCGTGGCAGTGGCCCCACTGTGCTAGCTGCAGACACTGCTGCCTCAGCTCCTGGAGAAAACTCAGGCCCGTCCCAAGGAAGAGAGCTGCTGAGGTGAAGAGCCAGGGACGCAGGCTGGAGGAGCTGCCATGAGCCCAGAACAGCCTCTCTGGGTACGCCACACCCTTCCCTTCCCACAGCCAAAGGGAGCTGAGGATCGAAGCGCACACTGAATTTCCCTGCAGCCCTCACGTTACGGCTGTTGGGCTCTGGCTCCATCCCCTGGTTCACCCCACATCCTTCCCAGCCCTGGCTCCCTGACAGGCTCCCGCTGGTGTGAGCAGGTTGTGGCACTGCTGCTGCTTCCCACAGCTCCCACTGCTACTCAGCAGCCAAGGGAACTGCTCAGAGCTACGAGGTCACTCAAAAACACCATCTGTCCACGCACTGCTCCTTGCCCTGGGGAGAGCAGCTGAGAAATGGCCACTGTGCCCCTCTCCACCGCCCTGCTGCATGCCAGCCTCTCATGGTGCTCATTCAGCCTTGGTTCAGTGAGCTGATTGGGTGTCCACTGATGCCCCCCACACTCCACACCATGAGGGCACCCAGAGGCTCCAAGAGTTGACAGGGAGCCCTCCCAAGAGTGCTCATCACAGGGTGAGATTGCCTGTGCTGGCCACAACCACCTCTGACCCCTGGCTGGTAGCCTCTCCAGTAGCATGTTGTGGGAGGCAATGGTGGGAGTGTAGCTCACCTTGCATGTAGGGAAAAAGTCGCAGGAGCACCCCAACATCCCCAGGAACTGCAGTTCCAGGTCCCCTCCCCCTGCACTGCCCAGGGACTATTTCTGTGGAGCTGAAGTCACTTGCACTTGGGCTTGGAAGTCACACTCATCTCTGCTTGTGCTACTTCTCCCGCACCTAAAAGTGTCACAACACAGCACCGTCTCTGTCGAGGCAGTTGTCCCCCACATGCCATGTCTCAGGTGCTCCTGTGTTGCTGCTCACAGCCAGGTGCTTCCCCAGCCCCAGTTTCTTGCCAGGATGGCGCAGAGCTGCCAACACGGGCTGGGTGCATGGAGGGACTGACTCACACCCAGCTGCAACAGTAAATAAATTTGAGCAAACCCAATCCCAGGGAGCACACCCAGCTGTGCCCTTCATCCACGGGCATCCCAGCAGCTACTTTCCACATCCACCAGCATCCGCTGTGGCTCCATCCCACCTCTTCGTGGCCCCAGCTGCACGGCAGGTAGCAGAGGTACCAGGGCTGTCCAGCAGGAATCCTCTGCATCCCAGTGGCCCCGAGACCCTGCACAACACTGGCACCGCGGCCCCGCAGTGAGTCCCACTGCATGCAAGATCCCTTCCATATGGGAGCAGCCAGCGGAGCTGCCAGCTCTCAGCTCCGGCGCCTGCCGCTACATCTGGAAACTCTTCTCACCCTTAATTGTTTCTAATACCTTAACACACGGAGTGACTAATAGGACACTAATTGGGCAGCGTTAGCAGGGAGCGGAGCAGGAGTGCTGGCAGTGCCCTCCGTGCCGAGCTGCTGGCTCCAAGCGCTGTACTGCATCGCCCTAGGTCCCTCCGGACTCCAGGCTTTTCTCTGCTCAGCCTTTCCCAGAGTGGGGGAAAACCCACGCCCCAGTAGTGGGGAGAGCTGAGAGATGCCGATTGTAGCTCTGTCTCATGGTCCCTGTGCTCCAGGAGCCAGAGCAGGGAGGGCACAAGGTACCTCCCACACACCGTCACCCTTCGGGCAGAAAGGCACCGGGACACTCCAGTCGCTCCCCTGTGCTCACCACCGCGGTGCCTCTGGGCACGGACCCACACGGCTGGGACGGGCTTGTGCTTGGCATTACCCGTGCTGAGCCAGGGCGAGAAGACAAGTGATGAACGGCCTCAGGAATGCACCTGCTCCGGTGATTTACGGCTGGTGGACAGCCAGGGCAGAGGACAGCTGCATTTGGGATGCTGTCGTGCCCCAGAGAGCTGTGGGGTGATGCCACCCCCCCACCCCTTCTGGGACTGCCCCGTCTCCCTGGGAGCTCCCACAGGGCTGCCAGCCCTGCCTGCACATCTGCTGGCAGCACTGCACTTGCCAGAGCTGCTCAACAGCGGGAAAGAGGCACAAATCTTGTTACACACTGGCTAAGCCTCCCTGGGCATGTTTTCTATAAATCTCCTGGAATTTATTATATGATAACTAGCCTGGAAAAGCTAAATTAAATCCACAGCCAAGAAACTGACTTTCAAGTGTGACCTAATTTAGTTGCTGGAAGGGGAGGGAGGGAGGGAGGGAGCGGGGATCCCAGTGCCAGTCGTTCCCGGGATGACCTCCCGGTGCAGCCGCACACCCCCCGTCCTCCTCCTCGCCGTGACTTTGGGGACAGAGCTGCGCAGCCTTTCATGTCTGAGCGGATCTCACACTCCCACTCGCTGGAACAAAAGCGCCTCAAGGGCTCCCCTGTCAGATGTTTTCCATTGCTCATCTCCAAGTCTTCCTTGAAGGAGCGCTCTCCTCCCGGGGGGAGCTCCGGCAGGCTTGGGGATGATAGGGAGAGTCGCTGCAGGGGCTCTGCATTGGCTCCAGGCAGCTCCCCACCAACCCAAGGTCGGCACCAGCATCCACAGGCCCCATGGCCGGCAGTCCTGAGCCTCATACAGGGCCCAGCCAGGCTCCAGAGGAGGAGGAGGAAAGCAGCAGGGAGAAAAGCTGAATGGTGAAGAGGCTTGGTGGCCTGAGCTCCAGTGAGCCCACTTCTGCCCTGCTGCCCAGAGCAGGTGCTGGCAGCAATGCCTGCAACGTGCATTATGGCCAGGGTGACAACTTCTCTGCCAGCCCCTGAAAAGCAGCACAATCCCAGCCCCAGAGCCAAATAGGCCTCAGTGCACTGCAAGGTCCTGGGAGAAACTCCCAGTGCTCCCACTTTGGCCAGGATGCCCACGATAGCTGGCTCCAGAGTGCTGTGGGGCTGGGTAGGATCATGCACCCCCTCACCCCAAAACTGCCCACCCGTGGGGCTGCTGGCTCTCGGCAGAGCAGGTGCAGGAGGCAGGAGCACGGTGCAGGCAGGGCCCTTGGCAAGGGCGAAGTGGGCACAGTGGGACCATGGTGCTCCGGCAGACCCGGGGGTGGGCTCGGGGCTGGCACGCAGACGCGTGCTGTTGTTCTGGAACGGAGTGCACTGGCAGAGCGGCATGTGGGAAGCTTGCATAATAGTGCCAGCCCACACTACGCCTGCTCCTTCCCAGCATGATCAGCCCCTTGCTTTCATGAGCAATAACATCCACCCAAAGTTTTCTAAAGACAAAAAAAAAAGAGCTTCAAGGTGATGCACAGAGCTCAGCTGCCTTTGCTGCCTCTGAACCAATTAATGCAGCTGAGGAATCCATATGCATGGCCTCTCTAATCCCACATTCTGGACAACCTGTGCCCCAGCGAGGGAGGAGAAGCCTCAAGCTCTTGCTCCCATTTCATGATTCCCAAGCAGGCACTAGGGGCTGGGGAAGAGAGGAGGAGCAAGTGGTGCTGCAAGAGGGGCACACATAGCCCCACACACTGGGAGCCCTGAACACAGAGCCCACCAGTGCTGCACAGCCTCACACGCTCTCCTCCTGCCCAGGCATCCCCCTTGGCTACTGCCAGCTGGGAGAAGAGCAGTCCCAGCCAGGGGGACCCCCCAGTACTCCCCTCAGCTCATGCCAGTGGGAGAAGAGTGGTCCCTGGCACAGTCTCTCTGGTGGAGAAGGCACTGAAAGACAAATTCTGTGGCAGAACAGCCCCACGCAGAGCCCAGTCCCTAGTCACCATGGCTGTCACAGTGTGGCTATGACTCTCTGAGCATCTGCTGAACCTGTAGGTGCTTGCAGTGCTGGGAACAGAGAAAATGCCTTGCCTGGAAGAGAGGGTCCCACTGCCTTCAAGAATTTTAAATTTTAACTCCTCCTCATGCTAGTGTGAGCTCCCAGTGCAGACTGGTGTCAGTGCGAGGGGGATTCCAGTCTGTGTAACATGAACTGACGGCAATGGGTTCAGCCCAGACCACATGAGCTGCACGCAGCCCTGAGGGGAGTTTCTAGCACGGTCAGTGCCAGGAGCTGGGTCTTGGCGGGTCCTGCAACGTGCAGGGCTGTGCCTGCATCATGGGCACACACCCTCCTTCCCATTCAGGGGCACCACCAAGGTCCTGCATGCTCCAGGACCTCCACACTCCTGCAGCAAGAAGGAGGGAGATGGCTGGGACTGATCAATGCGTAGGACCAGAAACAACCCCCCCCGCCATATCCCACAAGGATTAGAGCAGACATGGCTTCTCCCGGCACCATTCCCCTTTACCAGCTCATCATACAAGAGTCTGGAAACACAGGACCTGTACCCAGTGCTGGTGCCAAGTCCCTGGTGGGCTGATTGTGAGCTGCTGCCCCAGGCACAGTTATGGGAAGCAGCATCTTCATCCTCAACCAAAAAATATCTCCACACCCTCCCCTACCAGGACTGCTGGGTGCAAACAACATACCTGAAGACCAAGAGCAGGTGCCTCAGATGTGGTGGCAGGTGGGAGCTCACACTCGTGCTCACCCCTCCAAGCTGTCAGGAAGAGCTGTTGGGGTCTCACAGCAGCAGTTTCTCAGCCTGAAAGAGAGAGGGAGAGGCTCCAGTCCCGTCCCTGTGTAGGCACCGCCGCTAATAACGGAGGAGGACGCGGCAGAGCTCGGAACGCCACGGCTCTGGGGACCCACACGCACTTGGCCCACTCCTTCAGCAGCACAATCATCTCTCAGCTGGGGAGCAGCTCTGGAGCAGCCCCTGACATGTGCAGAGGCAGGACCCTGCCCCTGAAGAGAGAGAAGCGTGCTTGGCCCAGGGAACAGGGTTTGGCTGCACAGGGCACACAGCAGGTCCCCAGTGGGACACGTCCCAGTCTCTGCACTGACAGAAGATGCTGAGGCTGGTCCTGCCTCCCTGAACCCTGGCCTCAGACAAGTGCATGGGACGGAGACAAGGAAAGGCAAAGAATTCTTCCTAAAGGAAAAAGGTCCCCAACCCACCTGTTCTGCTGAAGGCTCTCTGGAGGCCACTGGCAGCTCCACATTTGATTTTCCCCGACCCTGGTTGAACAGGAGATAATTTAACAGCTTGTCCCCCATTGTAATGGGACTTTTTCCCTGTTCCCCCGGGCAGCCCATCCATCACAGCACAGAGCAGTGACAGCCCCTGGCACCTCGGCCAGGCAGCCCCCCCTTGTGCCATGAGTTATGACACCTGCACCGTGAGCTGGGACGGGCTCAGAGCACCAGCTCCACACTGGGAGCTGAGATTTATCCTCTCAGCGGAATAGGGGCAGAAGCTGGGAGATAAGTCACAGCAGAGCTGCAGGAGTAGCGCTCAAGGTCCTCCAAGGTTGGCTCATTAAAAACCAAGGAGAAGAGGAAGACCAGACCTGCCCACCGTGGTGTGGCTGCGAATCCCCTCCTGACGCTGAACCGGCCACGGCCAAGAGGGAGGTGGGAAGGGAGCCGGGCCCCCCAGACTGGCTCTGCAGCAATCCCTGGGGCAGGCTGCCGGCCAGAGCTGTGTGCAGCCACCAGTGTCTCCCAACCACCATCCCAGGACATTCCAATAACTCCGGCAGTGCAGCACCCAGACAGGGACGGGTTCCCCAGCAGTGCAGAGCCAGCAAAAATCCAAGAGGCAGCCTACTGAAGCACTTGGATGCTGGCCCCAGGAGCAGACTGGAGGCACCCATTCTGGGACTGGTACCCGCAGTCACCCAGCACACCAAGCATGCTGCTGGGAGTGGGCACCATCCCTGGGATGGGAACCGTCACTGATCTGGGCACAGACTGCAGAGAACCCACAGAAATACGGTAAATATCGCAGGCACTCCCCAGACTTGCTGGAATTCCCCTCCTGCTTTATTAGTCCTGCTCATTAGGCTCTGCTCCTGATCAGCAGGCACAGCTAGAGCTCAGCAGTGTTGCTCCCCAGCCTTCCATCCCAGCCTCTTTAATGCTGGTCTGTTCCAGCCGGTCCCCTAACCCCCCTTGGTGTGCCCTAAATGCCCCTTGGCTGTCCCCTTCCACAGGCTCAGCCACCAGTCCCTCTTCCATCCCTGCTGTGGTTTGTGTGGGTTTTTTGTGACCAGGAACCACGGTGGAACCACCTGGGGCCTCAGAGGGCACAGTGTGGTGACTCACAGCCAGACTAACCCCCTCTAATCATGTGCAGCAAGTGCAGGATAAGACAAACACTGGGAAAACCCAATTGCATCACTGAAACAAACTGAACACAGCAGGATTTTTTCAGCACCTTCTATTTTCAAAAGCGAACTCATGTAAGTGCAGGACGAGGGCTGGCATGTTCCCCATTGGTGTTGAGGGCCCAGCAGCATCCTTCACCATCGGCAGCATCCCTGCAGCATCCTGCCACTGCAAAGTGTTCCTTCCCCAGGCGGGACGGGAAAGAGAATTGCAGATCCCCATGGGACATCTCTCTCAAGAGCCACCAGGCTTTTACTGCACACTAAACCACAGCGATTAGATCAACAAGCCAACCCCTGCAAGGCTGAGAGGTTTTATCAAAGCCAGCAGCACCTCAGGGAGGAGATGGAAAAATGATGCAGCTGCCCAGAGCATCCGCAATCCCTGGGCCAGCCTGGTGGCTGCTGCAGGGGGCAGGACCAAGGCTGTACCTGCGCATTTTCAGGAGGCTGAGCCTCTGCCGCTGCCTCCGTGCTGGTCCTTCTGTCACACTCCACCATGGCAGTGGGGTGCCACAGAAATGCCTCTCAGCAGGCAGGGCTGGGGGGCAGCAGGAGTCTGGGAGGCAGGTGCCCACAGTGCTTTTCCCTGGATTTCAGAGGAGCGGGGAGAGGAATTTTCTTTCAGCAGCAAACTCGCTGAAGCAGCACTCAGCACCTGTGCAGCCCGATACAGCTCCTGCTCCAGCCCAACCAGCAGCTATTTCCCACTTATCTGCGCCACAGCTGATATCTGTGCAGCAGAACACGGCGCTCAGTAATAGGATTTTGATGCTAAACAGAAGATGTTTTTTTCCCTGGGTCTCACGTCACACCTGGAGGTATCCATGGCCATGGAGGTGACACTGAGGAAGGCTAAAGAGTTTCAATTCTTGCACTGAGGAAGCAGCTTCTCCTTCAGTTACTAACCAGCAGAATTACAGTGATCTAGCGTTGCCTGCCCTCATCATGCCCCCACCCCAACACAGCTCTGGGGAGGGAGGGAAGAGAGCACATTCCCACTGCTGCAGCCCCACTGCCTCTCTGGCTGGATGGACCCCGCTCCTCCCACAGCTCCCATGGGGGTGAGCAGAGCCCCTTGGTGCTGGGGCTGAGGGCCAGGGAAGCCTGCATCCCGTGGGCACCATCTGCTCCCAGTGCTCCTTGGGCCCTAGGGGTGCTCTGGGGGAGCCTGAAACCCACAGGCATCACCCACTCCCCGTGGGCATCAGCCACTCCCAGCACTCCCCCAGCCCCAGGCACTGCTGTCAGCTATAATCCCGTGCCACAGGGACCACCCACACACCGCAGCAGCACAGAGACAGGCTTGGCTGGCAAGGCCACACTTGCAGCTGCCTCAGGGAAAGGGGAGGAAGGCTTGTCACCTCCCTGCCACCCTTCTTCCCATATGAGCAAAAGGAAGGTCCCAGACACCCCCACGGCTGGAGCTGGGAAAGTCTCTGCCTGCCATAGACAAAACCCAAGTGATGGGAACCACTTCTGCAGGGTGAGGGTGACACCTCACCTGTGGGAATGCCGCCGGCACCAGCATCAGGGTTGTCACCGTGGCATCAGGGCTGTCACAGCTCCCACGGCACAAACCAGGTGGCAAAGGGCACCAGCAGCCAAGGCCCAGGCTGGCAGTGGTGCGAGAGTCTGGCCAAGGCCAAGACCAGTGTGTCACAGCCAGGCCCTGGCACGCGTGGCCAGGCTGAGCACACCCAGGCCAAGAGATGTTCAGAGGAGCATGGGGTTGTATTACTGACCCCAGGGTGCTATACTGACCATGGGGTGCACACTGATCCCAGGGTGCTATACTGACCACAGGGTGCACACTGACCACAGGATCCTATACTGACCATGGGGTGCACACTGACCCTAGGGTGCTATACTGACTATAGGGTGCACACTGACCGTGGAGTCCTNGGGTGCACACTGACCCCAGGGTGCACACTGACCATGGAGTCCCTCACCACTTCAGTGAGCAGCTCTGGCCCTGGCCGCAGTGGTGCCCAGGGAATGCAGGCACTGCAGCTAAGGAAATACAGCACAGTGCAGGCCAGCACAGCCCCAGAACAGCTGTGCCAGCACCGGCCTCATCCCACATGGAGGATGTGCCCACAGCCAGGGCAGTGCCAGCAGCCCCTGCAGCAGGGACAGGGGTGGCAGTAGCCGGGCAGCCCTCGCTGTGGCGAAGGGATGCCAGGAGCTGGTTGCAGTCTGTTTTCTTGCACAAGTGCATTAAGCATTCTGCACGGCACTTTTGCTGTAAATCACTTCCTATTCAGGCTCACTGCTGAGGGTCTCTGAAGGTCGATTTTCCATGGTTATGACAACAAAAACTAAAATTGGGTCAAACCTGAAAGGTATTATCTTTCTCCAAGCTGCTAAATGCACAATAGTAATGAGGTTGGTTAAGCAGTTCACCCCCAGCCCGCATTATTTGCTCTGAAGATGTATTAACCAGTTAAATGAGCGTGATAAGGCAGCCCTGCACATTCCTCCCACCAGCTGCACAGAAGATCTGAGGTTCTGGGTCTCCATATCCCTGCTAATAACCGAGACTGCGGCCCCACCGACAAAGGCGGCCGCGTCACACAGCTCCGGGCCAGGCTCTGCCCAGCCTGACCCACGGGAACACAAAGGCAACTTTAAAGGCATCCAGCAGCTCAGAGCCATTGGAAAAAATAATTATCGTTCCTCCTCTCCTTTCTCTTTCTTCTTCTTAACACTCTCCCTCCTCCAACATCCTGATGAAAGAATGAACCCACTGCCTGCCCCATCAAAGGCGGTTTAGCAGCATCCCTGCACCAGGATGCGAGATTATCCCTGGCAAACACATGCAGCTGACTTGGTGGCCATCACCCGGCATGGGACCCATGGGCATGTGGAAAACCCACCCAACAACCTCGTAAGCACTGGAGGTCACTTCACAGAAGCTCCCAAAAGATGCTGAGTGCCCACAGCAAAGCTCTCCATGTAGATCTGCTGGTGGGGTGCAAGATGGGCTGCTCAGGGAGTCCCCACCCCAGTGGAGCTGCAGGAACTGTTGTGGGACACAAAGAATGTTTATTTTTATGGGATTTCTGCTGGTTTTCCTAAAACAAACACCCATTAATGTAAATATAACTGATGTAAACAATCATGACCCTGAAATCCATGTGCAGCTGTATGGAACAGGGAAAAGAGAGGGAAGGAGGTTGGTTGGGAGAGAGGGAGGGGAAACACTTTAATTAATCTCTAAAATGAGTGAGATGGGAAAATTCGAACTGCAGGGAAAGCATCTGGTCCTGCTGCAGGAAGGGGCTGCCTGGAATACGGAGCTGTGCTCTGCCGTATAACACCAGAGCCATTGGCTGCCACACCAGGCATTCTCTGGCACCAGCCCACGCTGGGAGAGCCATACCACAGCCACAGCACCCAGGAAGGGCAGCCTGTCGTGTGCCAGAGCTAGGAGCCGGGTACATGCGACTGGCTCGCCCCTTGGGAGCTGCTGTGGGCTTCCAGCTCCATCCCCGGCTGCAGGAGGGGCATCCACAGGATCCCCAGGAGCAGTCTGTCCTGACAGGGCACAGGGACCAAGGCAGGTGGCAGCAGGCTTCACCTCCTGCAGGAGGGACCTTGCCACCAGTCAGGGAGTGCACGGGGGAAACATCCAGAGAGCCTCGGTGTGTCTCTCACGGTGATCCAGCTGGGGCTTTGCCAGGAGGAAGTTGCTGCATGGAGAAATGCCAGCACTTTCTAGCACAGAAGGATGGACGAAAATCCCAAGGTGGGATCTGTGCTGGCAGCTCTGGGACCAGTGCTCTGGCCTCCAAGAGTCACCTCCTGTGAACAAAACGTGGTTGTGAACAGTGCCTGAGGACCAAGGGAGAGAGAGGAAGACTACAGAGTAGATCCAAGGGGATCCAAGATTGAGGAAAAGGCCTGGGGGTTCAGCCAGAGGCGCATTCACACAGTTTAAGGGGGCAGCAGTGGATCCAGACTGGCCTCTTCCAGGTCTCGCCACAAGCAGCTGCTGCTCCAAGCAGCTCCCTGGAGCAACTATTTGAAATGCAAAGGAGATTGGATGAACTGGAGAGACAAATGTGGTGCTGCTGCCCTTCTATGGTCCAGAACTTCCAAGTGCGCATGGGCACTCTTGGGCAAAAAGAGCACAAAGAGGGAGGCTAAAATGGAGCCTCACCTCTGGAGCTCAGAGCAGGGGCTGCTCAAGGCAGTGCAGTACACAGCGAGTGGGGACACACCGTGACAGGGATCCTGGAAAGGGACAGGCAGGGCCAAATGCCATGGCACAGAGAATTCAAGGGCAAGAGACAGGAGATCTGTCCTGCCCAGCAGCAAGACAGGCCCCTGTTTTGCTCTCTCCTGCACACAAGGAGAAGAGAGCCCAGCTCCCACAGCAAGGGATGGCACCACTGTGCCGTGGGATGGCAGGGAGAGGCCAAAGCCACCACAGCCACACAAGGTCCCTGCTCCCAATTCTGGCAGCCTTCCTGCCACAGAGCTCTGCCTGCACACACACACTGGGCTCTCAAGGTGACACTCGGCGCCCTGGGGGGGATGTGCCCATCAGATCCATCCTGCTCATCCCCTCACTAAGGATCTCAAACCCTGTCCCTCACCATCGGCCATTGACTGGAAACCATGCAGGGCTGGCTGCCAGGGAATTGGAACTATTCATCCAGGTTTGAGGTGGACTCCTGTGCCCTGGCTGCCCCACGAGAGCTGCCATGCTCAGCTCCAGCACACTGGCAGCTCCAGCCACACTCACACCTGTCCCACTCCAGGTCAGCAAGGTCCTGAGGGATCATCCTTCATCCCAAGCCAGGAGAACAAAGCCACACAGTGTGGCTCCCCTTGGAGAAACACTGCCCACCAGCATAGTTCCTCCTCAGTGCAGCACTGGTCAGGAGCACTGGCAAAATGGGCCATCACCAGCTGCAGTGCCCAGCCTGGCACGGCAGTGCCCAGCCTGGCATGGCGCTCCGCTCTGGGAAGATCCAGTCCCTTGTGCCCTTACCCAGGTGCAGCATCCATGCTGCCGAGGCCCCTCAGCACCCCCAGGACTCACCCAGACACCTGAGCTGGTGAGATGGCCCCACACAGGGCTCTGCATCTGCCAGCCCTCCCAGCCACCACACGGCCACAGCTTCCAGCCCTGCCTTCGGAGCCGCAGCGCACGAGTCCTCCCCCCTGCCCTTTGCAACACTGCCAGTGATGGGAGGGAGGTAGAAATACCAGGGAAAGCATTCCTTATTTCAGAGAGCTAGATCATCTAAGGACTGGCACCAGCCCAGTGCCCGGTGAGACCTGCCCAGATTTATAGCCAGCACAGCTGAAGACACAGAGGAGCTTTAGTGAACCTGGTTAAGGCCCTGTGGGAAAGTGACAGCAGGATCTGAGTGACCTGAGAACTCCACCTCTCTGCTGGGGAAATAAAACTGACACAAGAAAGGAGCCTGGCAGCCCCAGAGACGGTGTGGAGGGGTCTGCCAAGGGACAGGGCAACAGCACACGTATTGGGACACCAAACCCTGCCCAGGGAGCAGGGACCAGGCAGTTGCTGGGAGAGCAGAACATCACTACTGGAGAACCCTGCACTGCCTGCAGCATTGATCCAGCCTCCCCCTCCTCCTCCAGGGCCTCTTCCTCTCCTTCCCTTCTTTGTCATTCCTCTCAGCTCACGCCTCTTCTCTGCTCTCCTTCAGCTGCTCACAGCAATAATCCAGGGCACTGACGCCCCAGCAGATTGCTCAGCACCACTCCCCGCTGCTGACCAGGATTTTAATGACTCCCCTGGCCATGCCGGGGCTGGCCCTCACCTCAACTGGCTGCCATGTTCTCCCCAGCATCCCTCCTCCAAAAAGCACCTGCACCACCCGCAGGGATAGGTGAGAAGCTCCTGCCACCTCCAGCTCAGTGGGGGCTCAGCTGGGATCTGCTCTTGTCTTGCACCCAGGCTCTCAGCCCTTCCAAGGCCCCACAGGATTCTCTTGGCAGGTTCAGCACCCCAGGGCTCTGCAGCCCCCTGGGCCAGGCGAGTGCAGCCAAGGACACCAATGCAGCAGCTGGAGGGGCTGCAGGCTGACAGCATGCCACATATGCCTTGGGGACAGCGGCACATATGCCTTGGGGACAGCGAAGGGACAAGGGCAGCTCAGTGTCGGTCACACGATGCTGCTCAGAGCCTCACGGCATGGGGCTCTGCAGAGGCAGGGACAGGACAGGGACCAGGCAGGGACTCTACACGGATTTGGGCTCTGCCTTCAGCACCCACCAGCTCCTGGCACAGGCATCAGCACCCCGCAGGGGCATGATCCAGGCCAGGACCTGCGAGGGTCTCCTCCCAGTAAGGAGGATGGGTATGACAGTGAGAGGAGCTGCTGCTCAGAGGGACCGTGAAATTCAGGAAGTGAATTGCTGAGCCCCATTCCCAGAGCTGAACTGCCCATGGGAGGACAGACAGAAACACACTTCTGGGGCCAATGGACAAGCCAGCAGTGTGACCACAGCCAGCCCTGCCATCATCCCCCAAAGCCATGTCTGCATACCATATCCAGCTTTGGGCTCCCCAGTGCAGATGGGACTAATATACAGGAGGGAATCTTGCAGAAGTCCACAGTGATGTTTGGAGGCTGGAGCACAGGACAGAGACACAGTG
Organism: Thryothorus ludovicianus; assembly: GCA_013397245.1. Lineage (NCBI taxonomy): Eukaryota > Metazoa > Chordata > Aves > Passeriformes > Certhiidae > Thryothorus > Thryothorus ludovicianus. Next base: position 92,112 of record VZTB01006927.1, on the reverse strand, counting down.
AGAGGAAGGTGGATGCTCAGCCCAGAGAAGGAGAGGCTCAGAGGCACCAAGGGAGGTTATGGGGAAATCAGGATCAAGGCAGGAAGCAGAGGGGGCAATGGAGCTCCACATGCATTATCCTGTTTCCCAACAAATCCATCCATCCATCCATCCATCCATCCATCCATCCACATCAGCAAAGCAATTTTAGAGGTGAGCAGCAGCCACCACAGAACTGCAAAGCTTCGGCAGTGCCCAGTGCCAGCAACCACAGCCTGCCTGCCCCTTGCCTGGCACTGCCCCAGCCCCAGCTCCTATCCCCAGCTCCACGCTCAGTGAAGGGAGCAGCAGATGAGCCAGAGGTGCAGGGGGTGCCCCATGACCCCTCAGCACCAGGCACACCACTCACTGCCAGGCTGCAGATCCCCGCGTCCCATCCTTTAATTAACATTCCACACGTAAAGTTGGGATTGTAATTACTGCAACTGATTAACAGGCCGAAGGTAGCCGGTCTCCGAGGGAGCAGATTAGCCACAGCTCTCTCGAGCTCCTGCTCTCACCTCGGCACTGCTGGCGCATTCTAAGCAGGGCCTGGTGCCCCTGCAGTCAGTGATTAATGGGCTCCATCCCACTGCTCTTCCCAGGCTCGGCTGGGGCACCACGGATCCACTTCTAGTGGCCATGGGCTGGCAGAGCAGAGCGTGCTGAGACGTGATTCCCAGACCCTCCTCTCCCTGCTGTCCAGACACCAGGCAGGGTATATAGGATACGATTCCCAGAAGCCAAGGTCCCTTGCAGGGAGTGGAACACACCACTCAGACATTACACACCTTGGATGGAAACATACCACATGCCCAGCTTAACTCTTCTCTGCCCACCATCCACGGCCCTGGGGTGTGACAGGACCCTCCAATCCACGGCTTCATCAGGCAGGGAAGGTAATCAGCTGTAATTAACGGCTTCTGCAGGCAAAGCGCGGCACAGGGACCTTCTTTCCTACTTTTCCCCAAGACTGCAAAATAAATTATCCTGCAAAGTTAGTAGAGGCTGAGCTATGGAAACAATTAAACAAAAATTAATCTAATTCATTTATACTCTGAGCACAAAGTGGATAATGTGGGGGTTTTCTTTGCTCTCCTCTCTTTGCCTTGGTGTTACAGAGGACTATTATAGGAAATTAATCATGGGGAAAAGCAATGAACGTGATCTATCGCTCTTTAAAAGTGCACTGTAGTGATTATATAAAAATCTATTAGAGAGGCCAGGAAATAGCAGAGTGACACCATTTAAAAGAAAAAGGAGACCGGGCTGGTGGCAAAGGGATCGATTTCTTAACTGACGGATCCATGGCAGAGGGAGCGGGAGGAGGTCAGACCACGGGGTGGGCAGACCCGGGCAGCCCCAGGGCTGTGCACCCAAAATCCGAGTCCAGCGGCCCACGAGCCGCCGCAGGGAGGGCTGACCCTGCGGGGCTCCCACCGAGCACAGCCCCACAGGGCCGGCTGCCCCAGACAGCTGCAGCATCCCTCCACATGGTTCGCGGATGCCCCATCTGAGGGTGCAAAGAGAACCCCTCTCCTGCAATGATCGGCAGAGCAGACCCTCCCTGCCTGGCCCCCCGGCACACGCTCGGCTCTTTAACAGCGGCGATAAAACCTTCACCGAGGCAGATTCCACCATAAATCCCAGCCCCGGGCCAGCCTGACGCTTTAACGACACCATCAACCCCTGAGGAGCCCGAGGCGGGGCTGGGGACAGCGGGGCTGGGGACAGCGGGGCTGGGGACAGCGGGGCTGGGGACAGCGGGGCTGGGGACA
>VZTB01006927.1:43552-90306 GCA_013397245.1 Thryothorus ludovicianus | reverse complement strand
GGGGACAGCGGGGCTGCAGTCCCGGCCCGTGGCCGGGCAGGGGCTGAGCCCCCCAGACCCTCCGGTGCCACATCCCGGGACCGAGGCTGCGGCAAAGTGGCGATTGGTCACACAGCTCCAGGCGGGCCATCCCAGCCCAGCAATCCTGCATCTCTGCGCTCGCCCACGGCCACTGCAGCCACTCGGTGCCATCACCCCGTGGCTACCATTTACCAACTCCCCCAGTCCCACATTAGTACAGGGAAACACCTTTATGGGAATTTAATGGCAGTTTCTCCTCCCCACCAGGCGTGTGGAAGGCAAACACACCACACTCCCTCCACTGCATCATTTAAACGANAAAAGAGTGGAAAAACCCCACTTTGATCTCTGCAGCCCGCTTGTTTAGCCCATGCAGGGATTTAATTGAGAAGGGATGTCCTTGAATAAATGCAGAGATGTCCTCACTCCCCAGGAAAGCTGCCGCGAGTTGAACAATTCCCTGTATGAGGTTTTCTGCTCCTCCAGGAATATTCTGGGACAACATAGCCTCGGGGCCGCTGCCGCACGTCACCCATCCACCACTGGGAGTGCCAGTGGTGGGCAGGATGCCGTGGCACAAGGGTGGGTGTGGGGGACCCCGAACCCCGAGGGAGAGGTGCTCTCAGGGCTGGAGACACTACTCTATCCCCAAACCCAGCACGGGGGCAGTGGGTGGCAGCAGATGTATCAGCCATGCACCCAGCGGGATGGGGACCAGGGCTCACTTGGCACAGGCAGAGGGGCTGCAGGTGGGATGTGGTGGCCCCGAGAAGCCAAGTTAGGGCACAACAGACCGCGGGGGCACCCGGTCCCCAAGAGCTGGCACTCACACCTGGGGTGCCAGCACTGGCCCCTGGCAAATGCCTTCCTCACGGCCAGGCTTGGCAGGAGTGGAGGAGCCGCAGCAGAGAGCCCAGCACCACTGGCCGCAGTGGGCAGCTTCCTGTTCATTTCCTGCTGGCCGACGACCCCTGACAGTGCTCAGCATCCCGGCATCCCTGCTCCTCCTCTGCCAGCTCCCTCTGGCCCTGCTGAGCTTCCTGCCAGTGCAAAGCCTCACGCTGAGGAAGGGAACCAGCCCCGGGGATCCCCTTGTGCCACACACCGGTGAGGGCAACCAGAGAGAGGCAGTGACGGCCAGGAGGGGCTCCTCAGCAGCAGCGCTGCACCCACAGATTTGGGGCTTTGCACCTCCTGCCCCTGCCCAGCGCAGCCGGTGTCAGGCGCCCATCAGCATCATCCTCCTCCTCCTCGGCGGAGCAGCGTGGGTGCCTTTGCTGCAAGGCTCCCTTGCCAGGGAAGCGCCGCGCTATTTTAATCCGGCATCTCCCACCAGCCTGCTGCGAGAGCAGCCCCAGGAGAGTCCTGCCCCGCGCCCCCGCGCCCTGCACCCGGCTCTGGATGGAGAACACCCCGAGGCTGTGCCTGGAGGAGCAGGGGAGGCAGGAAGGGGCTGGTGGGCACTGAAACCCAGGGAGGAAGCTGCTTTTACCAAGGAAGACAATTCACAGTGATAAAGCCTAGCGCGGAGAGGACATGGGAATTCCCAGCTCATTAAAGTGCTGGCATCTGTCAAGCCCATGGTAACAGCAGCTCTTCTCCTCATCCACTAAACTTCTTGTCCTCCCCTTGCCCAGGGGACTTGTGCTCAGCTCTGCAGTCGCCCCACCACTGTCTCACCACTGCCCTACCAGCTGTGCCAGTGCAGAGCCACAGGGATGCTGGGTGCCCTCAGGGACACTGGGCACTCACAAGCTGGGTGCTTGTGCCGTGCCCGGCCACAGCTGTGCTGGAGGAAGGCGAGCGCTTCTCAGCCCCTGGACTTGCTCGCTGGCTGCGGTGGCTAAAGGCGAGCTGATTGAAGCAATTAGGATTTTAAATAGTAACACCAGAGTGGCTCATCAGCACTGGAGAGGCAGTCAACTGACAGGCTGAGGAGCCTATTTAGGGATCTCGTTTTGCTGAGGATCCTCAGCGAGGCCCCAGGGCCCCCTCGGAGAGGCTGTCAGCATAGGGGTGCCCCAGGCCCACCACCGCCCCCACAGCACCCACCTGGGGCAAAGAGCAGCCTTGTCAAGGAGTGCCAAAAGGGACAGCCCTGTACATGCGGCCATCTCTGTCCCCTGCCCTGCAGCCACAGGGACACCACGGAGCACCTGGCACTGCCAAGGAGCACCAGAACTGCCACGGAGTGCCTGCTGCCCACTCCTCCCTTTCCTTAAGATTGTTTATTTTCAGTAATAAAGGAATGTGGGAGGAATTTCACAGTGATTCTCAAGAGGCACTGCCATGCAGCAGCAGCCCCAAAGCAACAGATAAAGTTCCTTTTACAACAGCTAAACTTCACACACACACATTTTGTCTGCCTGGACTCAAGGGCCAAGATGCCAGAGATTTAAGGCAACCTGGTGGGAAATCCATTTGGTTTGGTGTATGTGGATCTCCAATCCCAAAGGAGTCTGGACTCACAAACAGATGCAAGAGCAGCATAAACAGCCTTGAAATGCTCCACACCCTTCCCACTGCTCATTCTCTACACCTGTGTCTGCTCCTGGCTGTGCTGGCTGATGCCAGGGTGCCTACAGGTGTAGTGCCAGCCTGAGCACCCGCTGGGCCAGCACTGCAGGGTGTGGCCCCTGGGACAACAGAGGGACAACTGCAAGGAGCTTCCCAGTCCTGATTCCATGGGCCCTGCAGCCCAGGGCTGGGCTGCTGCTTCCAGACCTCCCATCCTCACTCCTGCAGGTGCCTTCTCCAGTCTTAAGCTGTGCCAAGGGAAATATAGGTTGGATATAAGGAAAAAGTTTTTTATGTAAAGAGTGACCAAGTGCTGTAATGTTCTGCCTGGGGAGGTCGTGGAGTCACCATCCCTGGATGTGACTTAAAGACTGGATGTGGCACTCAGTGCCATGGTTTAGTTGAAGTTTTAGGGCATGGGTAGGACTTAATGATCTTAAAGGTCTCTTCCAACTTTGTAATTCTGGGATTCCAGTGGGATGGCAAGTGGTTTGACATCCCCAGGCTGGATCCCCTCACACTCAGATGTGAAAAGGGGAAAAAAGAAAAGGGGAGGAACAGGGAATGAAGAGCAGGGACAGAGAGGGGTCAGGAAGGGGAGGGCAGGAGCTGCAGCCCAAGCACAAGCCACTTGACGACTTTCTTGCAAGCTCCAAGATGCCGTGGGAGGGAACTGGCACAGGCGCATTACATTTATTTATAGGCATTTCTGTGGCACTCGATTAAATGCTGTGGTGGAGATATTGCAGTGTGAAGAGTATTTAGAGCCATTTAACACCTCTTAGTCGGCAAAAGCCCATCTAATTCCTGCAGCAAATTGGGAAAGTGCACACAGCAAGGGCAAGAGCAAGAAAGATGCCCTCTCAGCCCCAGTTCCACCTGGGAAAGAGACCTTGTGATTCTTGATGTGCTTGTGGCAGTGCATCCATGAGCCCCACGAGATGCTCCACTGCCTCCAAGTCAGCAGCCCAGGGACCGGTGACCCCCAGCAGGACACACATCCATACCCTGCCCAGCTCCCACAGAGCTGCCTCTCCCCAGCCCTGCAGGCTGCTCATGGCACAGCCCTGGTGGCACAATTGCACAGGGTGCTGGCCAGCCCTGGCACCCACAGACCCTGCCTGTGCCAGCCCCAGCATCCCCAAGTCCTGCTGAAGGACGAGGCCTCCCCAAGGGAGGGCACAGGAATTCCTGATGCTCAGGACGAGCTCACTCCCAGTCTTCCCTGGGTATCTATAACTGCTCTGCAGAATTTCCCTGCACCTTATCAGGATGGCAAAGGACTGAGCTGGTAAATCTCCAGACCTCAGGAAAGCCATCAGGGGATAGAGTTCAAAGGAAAGGCTGCCAAGTGCACGTCAAGGTGAGCTCTAAGTGCACCACTGCAAATCCACTACTGGCCCTCTTGCCCTTCGATCACTTTGTCCCCTGCTCCCCTTGGCTGCAGAGCTTGGCCTGCCCATCCCAAAGACAGGGGACAAGCCACAGGAGCACGCAGGGGGCTGGAACTGCATGGCCACAGCGCTATTTGGCAACTGGACAATGGACTGAGGCTGAAGCACAGGGAGACCACACAGCCCTGGGCGATGCTACAGAAGCACCGCCAGCTCCTGGAGAAGCACATTCCCATTGGCTCTCCCAAGCCACTGACCAGCACCAGGGACTCTGAACCAGTGTGGGTTTGGCTCAGCTGAACGTGTCCCAGTGCTGGGCAGGAGATGCCCTTTGCTCTGCCCGGTGACAGACCCTCAGAGCCCCAGCAGACCCCACCCCTGGGTGCCAGGGGCTGACCAGGGCTGGGGATGTGGGGTGCCAGGGCTCGCCCCGCCAGCTGCTCCCGTGCACCCGGGCCCGTATCATTTGCAAATGGATGCAATTAAGTTGATGCTGCAGAGGCCTGTAATTGCTGTTTCCTCAGCTTGGCAACACGACCCCGGAAGCCCCCATTACACTAATCACTGTCACACGAACACAGTCGCAGAACACATAAAAACCTGGTGTGCTTCGTGCTGAAATACAACCCTGCCGAAGGCTGAGCCGTGCCATAAATCTGCTCAGCACTTAACACTGCCGGCTAAATGGCCCCGCTTAATTATAGCTCCATAAACAGGACTTTATGGCAGTATCAATACCGTCGAAAATCAATCCTGCTGACGGACAAAGGGACGGACTCATGCCCTGCTGCCCAGGCCTGGGCCACCTCTGCTCCCCACCACTCCAGCTTAGGGGAATCTCCACTCCCGTGCCCATCTCAGACCGGCACTGCCACAGAGCCACAGGCAGGACATTAGCATAGCAACCCACACCCATCTCTGTCAATTATGCCTCAGTATTTGAGCTCTAACCAGCTTCAAATTGAACCAGGGCAAAATCATCAGTATAGAAAGTGTCGGCACCAGCCCTTCAATTCCAGCATGGGGAAAAAAAAAAAAAGTTCTACATCCCATAATGGCCTTCTACCCCATAATGAACAGGAAAAATAAATTAGATTCCCAGCTAAGGGTATATTTATACAATTTCATTATGTGCCCATGAGCAAGTCTGGTTTTCACCAAGATAAAAATGAGCTCTCAGCAATGCTCGTGCTAAATAAATGGAGTGATTTAACAGCTTAACAAGGAGTGTGACAGAGGGGCTGTGGAACTGTGGCAAAAATGGAAAATAAAAATAAAAAATATCAAAATGCTTATGTTTCCTGCACTGGCACTGCCGGGTCAGATCCACCCAGGAGGAAGTAGACGGCAGCGCTGGGCCTGTGGGAGCATCCCAGGCTGTGAGCACTCGTATCCCACCCAAATGAAGCAGCTGAGAGCAATTCCTGATTGCTTCAGCTTCTGGTGCTCAGCGTCCAAGTGATCCTCCTGAGCCAAAACCAGAATCCCAGCCCCACTCCTCACTGGCAGCCGGTGGGTCCAGCTCACTCTCACGTTGCCACAGCAACCCAGGATGCCAGGGCCATGAGTGCCAGTCATCTGCAGGAGCAGGGAAAATTCTTGTGGCAGCTTTGGGGCTGGAAAGGGATATTTGCAGCCTGGAAGTTATTCCCAGACTCTGAAAGCATGACTCCTCCCACAGCGCTGCTGGGATATTCCCAATTCCTCCCTCCCAGTGGAAGGAACCTCCTGTTACCCAATTCCCATCTCCCTTCCCTTGCTCCACTTCCAGCCCTTCTGCTGCTGGGGGCTGCAGCACGTGTTCCCCCCACCCGTGGATCTCTTTCCTGCAGCCAGGAGGGACCTGGCCAGAATTTAGAAGAGCTTCTCACCCTTCCAAGGTTATCTGCTCCCAGGGAAGGCTCCCCCATCCCGCATTCTGCTGCTCCCGGAAAGAGAGTGTCAGCTCCCCTCGGGTCCCATATCCATCTGGGCCCAGCGCTGTGTGCCTTCTCCAGCACAGTCAGGCTGATCCCAAATCCATAACCCACACTTGAATAGCTCATCCAGTTAATGGCAGAGCTGCCAGCAGGCAAATCTGTCCTCTCAGCATCAGCAGCAAAGCCAGAGTGAAGCAGTTGCCTTTTGTTTTTTTTTCCTCTTCTTTTTAAATCAATCGCAAGGCCACACGGTCCATCGGTGGGATCTGGAGATCAGGAGCCATATCCAAGACAGAGCTGCTGGCTTGGCTGCCTATCACAGCCCTCCTGCCACAAGGTGACATTTCCCCCTCCATCCTCCCTACCCCAGGGAGCCAGGTGGATTAATAGTTCAGCGGGGCTTTGGAAATATGTGTGCCGGGAGTTCTGAGCCTGATTCATAACAGGAGTTCCCTCCCCTGCTACAGAGATTAATCACCGGTGCTAATGCAAACACGGGCTGGGCTCACCCGTCCCCAAACCGCGGCACAGCTGGAACGGAGCTGAGCCGAGCGCGCTGCCGCGGCTCTGCCACGGCTGATGCGGAACCTGCACCTCCAGCACCACGGAAAAACAAATGCATTGCGGAAAGCATTGGTTCCAAGTGCCTGCGTGCTCCATGCAAACACGGCACCGGCCCCGGAGCCTGCCTGCGCTGCCCCGTCCGGGAGGAATGGCGGGGCAGCACCAGCTCTGCTCCAGCCCGGAGGAGTTCAGCCCCCATGGGCACAGACCGGTTACAGCCGATCTATCCTTAAGCACCTTGTCAAATGCAGCAAGAGCTCGAACCCTGCACCAAGGATCCATCATCCCTCTCTCTCTGGGACAGCTCCCAGGCATCTCACCAGAGGCGCTCCTGCCTGCTGGGAAGCTGCAGCTGGAGAACAGCAAAGCCCAGCACTGCCCACCCTGGCTGGCCCCAGGGGCACCAGTAACCCCAACATGCTTCCAGAGGCTCTTGCCCTGAACAGAGCCAAGCTCTTCCCAGTCAATCCAGCCCTCCCAACACCATGCCTGCCCAAGGACAGAATGGAAATCTCTGTTCCCAAGGGGACAAGGACCATCCCCGTGATGCTCTGTTCTGGCTGTTCTGGGATCCCTTCTTTCTGTCCCTCTAATGTACATAAGAACCAGATCATTTTTACCACACCATTTTCCCAGTCCCAAGCAGAGCAGTTTCCCAGGCTGCTAGAATCCTTTACAACCCCCAGAGGATCAGCAAATGATTTTTCACTCTTCCCTTTGGTTTGGAGAGAAAAGGGATCTTGGCTCAGTCGCAATTAGAGTGAACTGCTGCTCGCAGGCAAAGAAAGCTGTGGTTCCACTGTGTGAAAGGAATGATCTAATCAGGCACTGGGTCAGATCAGCAAAAGGTAAACCCTTGCAGAGATGATAACAACTCATACCTGCCCTGAGCTGGCTGTGAGCACTGGGCCTGGGGAGGCACAGGGAGAGGGGTGATGGAGATCACACAGCAGTACAGGGACCACAGCACTGGTCGTGCAAAATCAGATGTAAGGACCTCTGACTGTGCCTGGCCTCCCTCCTGGGAGGAGGAGTCCCACATCTCCCTGCTGTCATTGGCACACCACCTCCTCAGCCGACAGTGTGGGTATGTGCCAGCTCCCCAGGATGGAGGAGCATGGGCAGCTGCTGGAGGACACCCCATCTCCTTCCAGCTCCAAGCCCCAAGGGCCCCCATGTCCCAGGGCTCACCATGCAGGCCATGGGGCCACAGTGCCAGTGGAGGGGCCCTGCTGCAGCACTGGCACCAGAAAGGAAAAAAATTTGCCTTTACTGGCAACCCTTGCTCTGCCCTTCCTGGCTCCCCCTCTGTTGCCTAATCTGCTTCTCACCCTGAACCAAGGAGGCTGTAGGTTCAGTGGGGCTGGACACTACAGATTAGATTGCATCTGTCTGGGTATAAATAATTTACTGCTTGATGGTCAGAGTGAATTTAATTAGTTCTTGTTCTCCTGATAGAATCAGCCCACCGCTGCTAAAGCATTTCACTCCGAATTAGCCTGAGAAGCACTAACAAGGCAGCACTAATTTTACACACACGACATCCCCCACAGTCTCTGAAAATACAGCTCCACAGAGCAGGGAGCAGCACCGGCCCTGCAGGGCTGGGAGAGGGGCATCGTGAGGGATGAACCTGGGCACAGCCTGGGCAAGAAGGGGTCTGGGCTGGAGGCATGGATGGGCACCAGCACGCAAACCCCTTCCCTTCCCCTTTTGCTCTGCCCTTACTTCCAGTTCCCCAGAGATTTGGAGAGGGGGCAAGGGGGTAGGGAGCTTGCTGCTGGCAGAGCTGATGCTGCTGCCTGGGGAGGGGCTCCCTCTGCCAGCTGAGTGCCCAACTCACCCCCCTTCTTCCAGCTCCCAGGGTCATGCCAGGCTGCTGGCTGCTGGAATTGCTGCCACAGCCTTGGAGAAGCACCAGCACACGTCAGCACTCCAGGGGGATGCGTGCCTGCTCACCTGGAAGGGAGAGCAGGGGGGAACAGTGGGGGCAGCTGTGGGAGATGGGCACAGATCACTGCGGCAGTGCCGGGTCTCAGCAACCCCCAGCCCTTGGCTGCACCCCAGGCCCCACCAGAGGACTCTGGCACCCCACGCACAACACCTTGTCCGAGCCAGGCTGCACACTGACCTCATCCAGGATGGAACCAGTCTATGACGGGTTCAGACAGCACCCAAGGCCTGGAAGGTGGCAGAAAAGCCCCAGCCCCACACCCAAGCCTGCAGACCGCAGCCTCTGGCCCCCAAAGCTGTGTTCCCAGGGCACCTTGCCCTGGAACATCACCACCTGCTCGCTCTCCCTGTGCTCAGTAAGGAGCCCCTGGGCTCTCCTCTCTGCCTGCAGTGCTGCTTTACTGCTCTTGCCTCTCTGCTCTGACCTCCCCGTCTCTCCAGGATTTATGCTCCGCATTAGCGGTCTGCCCGAGCCGCCTCCCGCCGGGTGCGGTGGCACCGCAGCTGCCTGTGCCACACCGAGCCCTGCTGACGACCCCAGACTCCTCTGAACAGCGCGGGGTGACATCCCGCAGTCACCAACATCTCTGCAGGCACAGATCTGGGCCATTTCCACCCAAAAGTGAAATTCTGGGGATACGGGACAGCATAGAAAGGCTCCAACAGCAACGATGCTCCGGGTTGTGCCAGAGGGAACCTGCTTGAGAGGACTATGTGGGGAATTGAGTGCTCTTGCTGATTTCTGCCTGGAGCAGAGGCAACCCACCACAGGCTGCCCCCCAGAAGCTTGGTGGCCACAATTGCTGCTGGCATGGCCACACTCCTGCGCATGAAACAAACCAGCTTGCTCTCCCTAGCTGACAGGCAGTGGCTCTGAGCTGCTAATCCTCACTCAATAAAACACCTGCAAAGGTAAAGTGGCCTCAGCCCCTGGCAGCCGTCAGAAGCCCCGGGGGCAGAGGCCACCCCTCAATTCACTCCCAGCTCACAGCTTCTGGGCCACTGTTGCCACAGACAGGGATCATCCCCAGGGCACAGCAGCGTGGGGGGAGCAGCATCCCTCCTTCCCTCCCTCCATGAGCTCATCCTCTGCCCAAGCCACTCTCCCCCAGCAGGAACAGCCCGTACAATCTCACCCTCTCTCCTATTTACACATAAGCCAGGCTGACAACTCCTCTTCATCATGGTGTCAGAGCCTTCCTCGGCAGCCATGCATCTCAAGCAGGACAGCACCATAAATATTGCATAGGAGGTGTTTCTAATCTAGTTACAGGCTCAGCCTCTCATACGCTTCCATCAGGAAGCCTTGGATTGAAATTGAAGTGTATTAGTATAATTTTATCAGGTTTTATTAAGCCTGGGGTCTCACGTTTTTGATATATAGTTTTAATTAAATTTTAAGTCAAAGAATGCAGTTGTTCATATTTTATCTCGCCGTGGCACATCGGGAGGAGGCAGTTAATCAGCACATACCAAAACATCCCTTCGCCCATGATGAACGGGCAGAAACTTTGCCAGCAGAGCCCAACTTCCCTCCATCACTCACAGCCCAATTGAGCCCCCACCCAGCTCCAGCCAAACCCCCATTCCTGAACCCTCCTGCTCTCCCATGCCAGTGTCCCGCAGGCCCACACAGCTGGGAGGAATGGAAAAGCCTCCGGACTAAGCAGGGGAGAGGGAAGGTGGCCCAGAGGCAGCTGGCACCGGGGGCTGCTCCCGGCTGAGCCCAGCAGCTGCCGCTGGCAGCAGGAGACCAGGCAGAGACCCAGGAGCAGGTCCTGCCCACACTGCTGCCCACAGGGACAGAGTCAGGGGCTGGCTCCAGTGCCAGGAGGCACCTTCACCTCCCCTCAGGGCAACCACAGGGCTCTGGGCTAAGCCATGCACCAGAACCAGGGGCCCAGCCAGGACAGTTCCCTCCATCCTGGGAAAAGGGAATCCCAGACCTCAGATGTGGGACTGCCCACACCTACAGTGGGTTCCCAAGGGTGCAGCAGCCCCTCAAGGATGGTACAGCCCCAAGCAGCTCCCAGCTGCACATCCTTGGCAGGAGCATCACCAGCACGGTGCCCTTCTTTCTGCTAAAAGCAGTTTGGGGACATAAACGTGGAGGTCTGTGCCTTCTGCCAGCAAGAGCAGCAGATGCCATCACAGCTGGCACTGTCACTGCCCTCACCTCATGGCTTCCTGCCCAGGGAAGGCTGTGACTCCCCAGGGACCCAAGACCACAGTGGTGGCAGATTGCTCACAGGTCCTTGGGAAAGACTGATTCATCCCGGCTGGAAGGAGCCACAGCAGGGCAGAAGCAGCTCATCCCCCCCTTTGCCTGGGCACCATGATACGTCTGGCTGCAACTGTGTCCTCCTCACGCACAACTGCATCACAGACTCCGTGAACCTTCCCCAGCTGGGGCACAGCAAACCCACTGCTGGCAGCTCCAGCTGGAGTGGAGTCTCCAGAGACCTGACCTAGAGCATCACCACAGCCCCAGCAGCAGAGCTGCAGGAACAGGAGCTTTGGGGACACAAACAACACAGTCCCCCAAAACGTGCCACCAATGCCTTAGCTGGGGCCAGAGATCTCAGAAGGTTCCTAAGGATAGGAACAGCCCAGAAACATTCCAAGTCTTGAGGCATCCCTGATGTGGAAGGCAGAAGAGCTGAGCACAGACCTGTCTCTCCCACTTGAGGTGCTGAAAAAATTATCACCAAACTTGCTGAAATGAACTCAATTAGAAACCATTTTACTGGTATTGCATAAAAAAAAAAAATGTCATCTTTCCCATATTGAGGGCCCCATCTGGAAGAGCAGCAGAAAGCACCAAGCACAGGTAACAGGTACAGCCCTGCCAGTGACAGCCACATCACCAACCAAGGCACCCTGACAGGGCCAGGTGCCCATGGACCACAGTGGCCCCAGGGGGGTAAGGGGCAACAGCAGCTCTCAGTGCTCCCCTGGGACCTGCTCCAGCATTCTGCTGCCTGCCCAGATGCCAGGTCCTGTCCTGGGGAACAGCTGAGGCTCACAGCCAGCATAACAAAACACAGCTACAGCACCATCGCCAATGGCAGCAACGTCCCTGCAACGAGGAGGGAGGGAATCTCAGGACAAGCAGGAATGGTTCTGCTCATCAGCTGCAAGACTGATAGACATGGGGGGTGGGGAGTATGTTTTGCATTTCCTTCCTTCTCCTTTGCAAAGAAACAGGGATTTGGGGTTGGATTTGAACTTCATCCAGAAGAAAATAATTTTGTTTGAAAAGGAGGCATCTGGATTGCTTAACATGCTCTGTCCTTACTCCCATTGAAACAGGATTTGAGGCATAGAGCGAGCTTCAGGCCAAGCAGCCCTGCCACACACTCCTGTCACATCACAGTGTGTGGGTTACCCTGGGGCCCAGCAGCCCCTCAGCTTGATGGGACGGAGCATCCTGCTGGCACCTGGGCAGCAGGAACCCCACCACAGCTGGCACTCAGCCCCGAGACTGCCCCAGCAAAAGCTTCTCACGCACAGCAGCTGCTACCCCCCAAACCCAGAGCTCAGAGCATGCAACACCCCAGCCCTGCGCCCGCCATAGCAGCAGCACGGCCTCAGCCAGGCAGCTGCCCACAGGCATCCTGTCACCCACACCAGTGCCAGTGCTGCCAGGGGCTCTGGGAGCTGTGGTGCCACCAGGGGCCTGTGGGTGCCTGCGCCGAGACTTCAGACAAATTTTAACTGGGCAGCAAGAGAGCAGGGCAGGCCGAGCTGGTGCGCTGCGTGTCATCCCAACGCGTGTATTTATATCCTTCCCCGACGCAGCATCCCTTTGTAAAGGCACGGAGCGTGTACAGGCAGGGCTGTCAGTTCAGCGGCATGTTACAAGTGTTTGATATGGAGATTTTGGCAGTGGGAATGGATGTACCTCGCTGAGAGGTTTATGTAAAATGACAGCTTCTGGAAAATGAAGCACTCAGATATTAAAAAAAAAAAAAAAACCAACCAAAAAAACAAGAAAAGTACAAACAAAAGGGAGGGAGGAGGACGCCTTTGCTCAGCGAGGCCAAAGCAGATCTCTCCTCCTCGCTGGCCCCGAGCACCTGCTACCTCAGCTGGTGACAAGAGCACCGACCCCACCAGCTCTGCTCGGCTGGCCCAGCTCCATACACACACACTCCCCACCTCGGCCACTGCCCCATTTCCATCCCATCCCTCCTCCTCTGCTGTGTTTATGGGCTGTGCCTTCCATCGCAGCGGTGCGTGGGCGGCGGGAAGAGGATGCCTGGGAGCACTGCAGGGCCAGCAACCCAGGAATGCGCTCAACTCCTGCCACGGCAGGCTGCGACAAGGGACACAGCACCAACAGAGCCCGGCACTGGCTGGGCCCTCCCCGGGGCCGGCACTGCGGGATGCCAACAGTCCCCATGCCACAGCTGGGATGGGGGATGCAGTGCCAACAGAGCTGGGTAGTGGCCAGTCCCCCTGTCATGCTGACGTGCCAGGGGACAATGCTGAGGCCCACACCCATCAAAGAGTCTGCATGGGCAGATGCTGCTGGTGGAAGCCCAGCTGAGGCTAGAGGGACTGCAAGGGGAACAGCAGCAATCTCAGCCCCAGACAGATCCAGACCCCAGTTTCCCGGGGAGTGGGGAGTGTTTGATCCCTCACTGATTCCCACCACTCACCTCACCTGACTCCAGCTGCAGGAGCAAGGGTGGCAGGGAGGCAGAGATAAGCACCTCAAGCAGGGCCATCTCATCCAGGGAGGAACGTGGCAGCAGCACTCAGTGAAGCTGGAGTCTGGTTCATCCTTCCAAAGCCACAGCCAGCTCCCTCCTTTGGTTTTATACCCTCCTCCACCCCCTGTGTCCGGCAGGGATCCGTGCCATGGCCGAGGTGGAAGCAATTCCTGCTGCAGCTATAATGATCCATAAAGAAGCTGACTTGTTTCTTACCTCTCTGAAATGAAGGATGGTGATTACCCTCCATCCCAGTCCACAAAGCCTAATCCAAATTGATGGCCTCCCAGAGATTGCTTCTCTTGCCTCTCACCAATCCAATATCCAGCTCCCCTACACACATCTACTCAGGAGCAAAACGTCAGCGTAATTCACGCAGGCTCTGGATGGAAAGGCCATTTATTCGGCAGGAAAGGCTCCTGGACAAGACATTACATTAATGGCACATTAGGGAGAGGTGGCAGTGCCAGCCTTGCTCCTCCAGGCCACAGGCAGCAGGGCAGGGATCTCCTCCAACCCCCTCAGGAAAGAACCCCTATAAGAGACCCCTCTGCAAGGTGTGGAGGTGCTGAGGAGCAGCACGGGGCTGGGCCCGGCTCCAGCTTGTTATAAATGTCCTGGAGCAGGACTTACAGCAAGGGTGACAGCTGAATCACCAGCACCCACCCCAGCACAGCCACTCAGGGAGCTGCCCTGCCTGTCCCCCTACACCTGAGCATGACCTGGGAGGAAACACCCTCTGACATCCCATCTGTTGGCAGGATCCTGGCATGCAAACACATGTTTGTCCCACTGGCACAGCTGGGTCTGCGGGTGCCCAAGCAGCAGGGCTTGCTCAGGACCCGGCAGTGAGTGAGCCACAGCCCTGGGCCCCAGGACATGAACCTGTGCAGATGGCTGCTCTGTCCCTGGAGCACCAGGCTTGGGCTCCACTTCACTGAGAGCTTCTGCTGACCTTGGGCATCACTGACCAGGAGCCCTGGGGCTCCTAGATGGCCCCTACCCCCTGGGCTGGGCAATGAGGGCTCCTCCAGGCCATGAGCCGCCGGACACACGGCACAGCGCCAGCCCTCCCTCTGCTGCTCCGAGCTCCTCATCCTGCCGCACCGCAGGTGTGCGCGGCACTCGGAGCCAGCGCGGCCGCCGAGCCCCGCCAGGAGAGACGGCTCTAATTACACAGATAACAGCAAATCATGACAACAGACCACCGTGGGGACCAGCGGGCACTGCTGCCGCTCCGACAGCGGGGGCTCTGGGCCTTCCAGCTCTGCACTCGCTCCCTACAGCCATGGGGATGCAGCCGCGGAGAAAAAAAACAGGGGAGGGAGGGAGGGTCTCTTCACCTGCTGCCCACTGTAGCCTTTCTGCCCGGCCCCACAGCGCACTCGGCTGCTCCCTGGACACCGATGAGAGGTCCTGTCCAAG
This sequence comes from Thryothorus ludovicianus, assembly GCA_013397245.1. Taxonomy (NCBI): domain Eukaryota; kingdom Metazoa; phylum Chordata; class Aves; order Passeriformes; family Certhiidae; genus Thryothorus; species Thryothorus ludovicianus. Next base: position 75,795 of record VZTB01006927.1, on the reverse strand, counting down.
GAGACAGGCGGAAGGGAAAAGTGCCCTGGGCAGGACGAGGCCAAAGCCATGGCACTGTGCCCTGGGGGGTATCGGGAGCCCCTGTGAGCCCTCACCTGCATGTGCAGGGGCACCCTCGGCACACAGCATCCACTGTCAGCCTAAGGGCAGGGGGTCCACGGAGGCGGCACACCGCGCCTCAGGGAGGGACACCCCATCGTGGCTCTCCCCACCGACCCAGCACGCATCTCACGCCGAGGGAAGTTTCTGCGGTGAGCAGCTGGAAGAGGGCTGCGCTGAGCCGGGGGGAGCCCGGGCAGTCTGACTCACCGGCTGCCATCGCTTCCACCCCGCGGCAGGTGGGCGGCTGCGCCGGGAGGGGCTGAGCGGGTAGGCAGGAGGGGGGGGCTACAGGGAGGGTATCCCCGGAGAACACGGAAAACAAACCCAAACTCAACTGATATTCACGGAGCCGGCACAGCTACCAACGTGCCCAACCAGCAGGAGGATCCCAAGCAAAGCCATGAGGACCCAAGCGCTGCTCCAATTCCTCGTTCTCCCCAAAATTCTTCTTGAACCAGATGTGCCCTCAGTGGCAGGCCTCGGTGCATGCACGCGCATGTGTTTTCATCCCAGTCTTTAAATGAGGTCTTTGCTGAGAATTTACAATTCTCTCATGGCCTCAATCTTGCAAAGATTGCTTTTTTAACACTGTTGGGCTTTAATTCTAATAAGCCTCCTCTTTATTACAGAACCAGGTCACATTGCCTTGACACTGCGCGAAAATCTTTCAGCGGGAAGGAAAATGGAGAAGGGAAGAGAAATAAAGGAAGGGAGGAGGAGGAAGACAAGGAGACAAATAAAAGCTGCTCCCCTCAGCCAAGGGACTTTCTGACCCCAGGGAGGAGCCGGCGGGCAGGGGGAGCAGAGCCTCCCCACAGCACTGCTTGCACCCTGGACGTGCAGGATTATTTCTGGTGCGGCTTCACTTCCTACGCATCCTCCCACCCTCCACTGCTGAAAACGCCAAGAGGAGCAGGGGGGAGAGCTTGACAAAACTTTGACAGAATGAGGACAGAGTCCAGCCCTGCCCGGACAGATGGGCACCACCGCCAGCCCAGTGCAAGGTCCCCATTACCTGGCCAGCACCACGGGGGTGGGAAGCAGCACAGCAGCAGCACCGGGCACTGCCAGCCTCGGTGCCCCTGCCAGCAGAGATCACGGCTCTGCACTGGTAGGATGCAGCACAGCTTCACCTTGCCATCCAACAACTGCTCTAGTGTCCACTGTCCCTTCTGGAGGCTCCAGCATCCCCCCAGCACTCAGAACTGAGCAGGGGGTGGCTGCTGCCTTGCTGGCTCCCCAGTTCCTGGGGTTTGCCTGGCTCAAGGCAAGTAATCATGAACCACCTCTGCCAGTATCTGACATCATGGCCATCATCACAGAAATGGTCTGACCTTGTACCCTGCCTGAGTTCCCCTGTGCCCACATCTGCAACCTCCCAGTGCTGGATCAGGGGCAACTCATTTGGGACTCATGAAACCCCCTGCCTCCACTGGCTTCTGGACAGCAAGACCCCCAGCCAAAATACAGTGAGATGAGACTCAGGGCACTGAGCCACTGCTCCCACTGGCTCCCATCATCCCCCCCACAGCCCCAGTGCCTCCTGTGCCCCATGGCAGCTTCGTGTCTTGCAGCGGGAGCATCCAGGCAGTGCTGGTGCACAGCAGTGCGTGACCATGGCACATTTCATGTCACCAATAAAGCTGCCCCCTTCCCCGCCTGCTCCAGAAGAGAGCTCTGGGACAACACAGGCTGAGCTCTACCGCATCAAAGAGCTCAAACAGGAGCCTTTTCCAGGGTGGGCAAAGGGACAAGGCTCCCAAACCCCAGGGTGGCAGCGGGAGGAGGCCATGGCTGCTCCAAATGTGGATGTTTAATTCTCAACACTGGCAGCTGCACTGAAGGCAGGAAAGCCATGCACAGGGGTAACCATGGCAACTTCACGGAAGTTAAATAAAAACTTCTTTAAAAAAAGCTAACGAGGTCCCTGAATCATGCTTTATCAGCTGTGTTGCTATAAAGATCGAGATCCAGCCAGCTCAGGATTCCTAATTACTCCTCCAATATACTGGAGAGANAAAAAAAGAAAACCTGGCTATGCATGGAACAATTTCGGCCTCTCTCCGTGCCGGGATTTGCATAGTCCGTGAAGCACCTTCCCAGATGGATCTGCTGGTGAGAGCCTTCCCAGACAGCCCCCACCTGCTCACAGCTCGGGGGCTCTGGTGGCTGCACCCCAAGCCTTGTTCTTGTGGAGGGGACACAGGGAGAGCCCCAGCAGTGCTGCTACCACGCCATGCCATGGCAGCAGGCTGCCTCCCACCACAGCACTGTCCACAGGAGCATCCCACGCACCTGGCTGGGGCTGTGTCCTGGATCTGGGGGGCTGTAGCAGGAGCTCTGGGCTGCCCATGGCCCCCTCAGCACAGGGCGATGTTCTGCAGCATCATCCACCACCCCTGCAGGCTGAGCACCTGCACACGGAGCCCTGCAGTCCTGATCCTGCCAGAGAGGGACTTGGGCACCAGGGCAGTGACACCCTGACCTCGAGGATCATCTTCTCAGGGCCAGAAAGCAGAAAACTAGTGGTCACCCCCAGCAGCTCACACTCCTACGGTGTGGCAGAACCGCCATCACTGCCCACAGCCCAGAGCACAGATTCACCCTTCTTCCTGCAAAACAGACTCTTGGACAGCCCCAGTGAGTCTGGAAAGTGAATAGGACCCCCCCCAGCCCACAAACAGACTGTGCTGGACGGCACCCATAACCCAACAACACAGACCCACCATGGCTGGAGCCCAGCACTGTTTGGGGAAGCTCCACTGAAAGCCCCACTTCCACCAGTCACGGCAGCAAAGGCTGCTGGAGGCCCTGCCAGAGCCAAAGGTTTGTGAGCAGAGATCTCCTAAGCCCACAGACACAGGACAACAGTGCCACCACCCCCAGCTCTCCCCTCCTGCCCTCACACAGTCTGAGCCCGAAAGAACACAGCACCAAGCACTCCCTGAGCCCAGCTGGGAACAAATCCCCAGACTATCACATTTAGCCTAAGGATGCTGGGTTTTCTGCTGAGGAGAGGGATGCACCACGAGCAGCTTTTAAAGAGTTATTTGAGTCTTTATTTTCACAGCTTATGGTAAAAATAAGTGAATTGTAAGTATTATTTACTATATTTTTAAACTCATTTAATTTAAGCTGATTCTGAATGAGAATTAGAATCCAATTAAAATGTGGGGGGAAAGTCAGCATTTTGAAGCAGATTATTAAGCAAAGCTACATTAAACACATTGGAAGCACAAATATTGGGGAAGAAGTTCTATATTTACAAGAGAATTTATTCAGCCAAGGAAGTATCATCCATGGCCCAGGAACTGAGGAACTCATTATCGAGGTCAAGATTTTATCAGCAGGTCTCAGATTCTCATATCTGTGTTTCACTCAGAGCTTGATTAAGAGTTTAGAAGTCTGGAAAACTCTCCCTTTTGCTCCAGCTCTAGAATTAATTGTTTATTGATCCAACAGGAGGAAAATATTCTCTCTTGCTGCAGAGCTGAGCCTGTTGTCAAAAGTTGTTTTATCACTTCCATAAATTCCAGTTGCGGTGACTTCCTCAGCTTCAATCACCCTGTTCCTCTGGACACACTCACAGGTCCCTCTTCAAAAACTTTGGCAGATTACAGCTCCCAGGCTACTGCCCAGATTCCCACTTTCAGGAACCCTCAAATCCATCAGATTGCCCAGAGGGAGCAGCAGTGGTTCAAAATCCACTAGTCCGGGTCCTCTTGTACATGTAAGTCCCATTTTACCCAAAACTCCTGCCTGGGCAGCACTGAGCACCAGAGGGGAGAGGAAAGGAGGGAACCTGCTGGGACTTGAAAATCCCCATCACCACCTCCCAGCATCTCACATTTCCCACAGTAGCACCAACTCACATTCCAAAAAAGCCTTTTTAATTTTTTAATTTTTTTTTCCCACATAGAAAAGCATCCTAAAGGGGAAATTCAAGCAATCTGGCAGGGCCCATGGGAGTGTGCACTTCCTTCCACCTTTAGGAAAACCTTGGGTTTTAGCTTTTATATTTTTCAGATTCTCTGCTGCTTGGTGTATAACTGAAACTTCATATTGGGTGTTAGTAAGTTATCTTCCCAGGGTAGTTAGATAAAACAATCCTTTCCCAGCTCCAGAATCAAGGACAGCAGTTACCCAAAAAGCAAAAACAATAGCAAAGGGAAGGAGGCAGGCCAGGAGGTTGAGACTTACAACCAGAAGCTGTGGTTGAACAATTGACCCCAATAGGTAGATAAATCAAAACTTATAAAAGTGTAAAAACTTGTGACTGGGATCCATCTTGGATTCAGTCTGGGTGTAGCCTCTTGCACTGCCCAAGGTGAATTCTTTTGGGGCTTTCAATAAATATATATCTTATTCTTTTTTCTCTGTCTAGTCTCTGTTCCAGGTCAGCCTTTCCAGGCATCAAACCAACAGCAAAACACTTGAAGAAACCAACTTTCCCCATCAAGGAAACCCTCTGGATCTCCTTCCCACTCAGGATCTGTCCTCTCAGCCTCTGAACCTCCCAGGTGACAAAGGTGGCAGGAGGAGGGGACACATCCCCAGTGGCTAATGGAACAGGAAAAGGAATCCTGTGCATGTTTCTACCCATTTGAAATTCTCCCAGTCTTCTCTGGCAGGGAGAAGATGAGGATGCCTGGAGCATTTGTGTGCGTCCAGAGCGAAGGGGAAAGCTGCCTTTAGACCGATTTATTAGAGGTTCAAAACAACCATAATCTCAGTAAGTAACAAAATAACAGAGAAGACGATTTTGCTTCCTCATCTGGTATTCCAGCCTGTCAATTAACTCGCAGGAACACACATCCCAAAATACCTCAAACAATTCCAGCAGAAAACACTAGGACAGCACCAACAGCAGCCACTGCCTGCACAGTCAGAGGAGGGAGAAGCTGCTGTCAGCAGTACTGAGATCCCAGCCCAGCCAGGGATGGAGCATCCCGATGGAAGAGCTCTCAACTGGCAGCAGCTCCCTGGTGATGCCCAAGGAGCTCCTGGCTCAGCTGCAGCATCTCCAGCACAACCTCCTCCACCTTCCCCTGACTCAAACCTCCCTCCCAGCTCCTCTTTCTCTGCCACGGCCCTGGAAAGGAGCACATCTGCCATAAGGACTCGTTATCCACCTAGCTCTCGCCCAGTAAGGCTGTAAATTAAAAGAGAACTCGAATAAATTACAGAACTTCCCTCATGCCTTTTATTATCTCAATAACCTTCAGAGGGATTTATCCACCATCAGCTGAGCAGCTGAGAGCTGTGCCGACAAACTGATTCAAGAAATGCACAGCTGAAAACCTTTACCCACCTAAGGAGCAATTTGGCCCAAGCTGCTGGAGAGGACACTGAGAGGACCCTCACCACTTTCCCCAGTGCCTAAAACCAGCTGGCTCAAGCACCACTGACACACTCCCCTCCACCTGGAGAGATTCCCCTCAGCCGTGGGGCCGAAAGAACTCAACTGTCCCATCCTGGGGCAAAGAGCAATCCTATTGTGTAGGGCAGGGTAGCAAAGCAGCAGCAGCTGTGTGGAAGGACAGGCTCTGCTACCAGCCCAGGCTGCCCAGCCATCCTAGTGCCTGGGATGTCATCCTGATAATTCAGGACGACATGTTCTAGTGATGGGAGATGGAGAAACAATGAAACTGGGGAAGGGAAAAATCCCAGCCCTTGTCACAGAGGGGCTGCGTGAGTGTGGAGCGACTACAGCGCACAGCACCGGCCGAGTCCGTGGGAGGAAGGCTGGAAGAGGTGGTTTTCCAAAAGGGACATCACGGAGAGCAAGAGTCAGTATCCTAAAATGTCCTAAAACCTCCCAGGCTGCCCAGAAGCAGCAGGAAAGCACAGGAGAGGCACTGCCACAGCCCTGTCACCACACACAGGGTGCCCACAAGAGATGTCAGCCTCACACCAAGCAGGCTCTCAGGGAGGTGTCTATCAGCCACAGCTCCTTTAGCACCTCAGTCCTGCAATGCCTGTCCCCATACAGTGTCCAAACTGTCAGGAGGAGCAAGAGCTGCCACTGCCAGGAAGCCCCTCTTGTCCCCAAAAGCAACCAGCAAAGGTTCACAGGCTGCTGTGGCTGCCTGGTTGTGTACCCTATGCCAGGGCTCTCTGTGGTGCCAAACAATCACAAAAATCACCCCAAAGGAGGGGGGGAGGAAATCAAAATTCTTCAGTATTTTCTGTGAGACAATAAACAGAGCCTCGGCTCTTCTCCCTGGAGCCAGGAATGAGCTACGACCAACAGCCAGGACCAGGCAGCCTTGCCAGCCCCAGACACTGCAATCAGCCCTCCCCAAAAATTATCAACTCCAGGCTCTTTCTCCATCTGTTATTCACAAAAACAGCCTTAATTTCTTGCTTTACACACCAAAATCATTTAGCCTCAATCATTTTAGCCTGAAAACAGGAAGCTGTTTGGGAAGCAGAGTGCCTTCATCTCTGCACTATACCCAGCATGGCCAGGCCTCCAACTCTGGGTATGACCAGATTGCAAACAGCACTACGCAGCAGAATGCGCCCCCAAAACACTGCAAGCTGAACCACAAGCCCTGGACATCCCAGAGAATGACGGGCACGTTAAAACGGAAAGAACAAGGCACTCCCCAGTGGTGATCTATGCCCACTTTGAGCTGTGCCCCTCAGGACACAACGCAGCAGCCAGAGCTGCCCTGCCACAGTGCCACGCATCTCTGGGGACAGCGAATGAGTGCCAAACCTTCACCAAAACCAGCCGAAAATAGCTGGGAATGTTAATGTCACGCTCACTGGAGTGAGAAGCTGAGAAATCCCTGCTCCCCCCATCCCTCCACCTGCACACACAAGCGCTGCCAACGCTGAGCCAGGCTACTCCCCCTGAGCAGATGGGTCCGTGTCCCCAGCCCCGGGCACGCAGTGCCCGCCCAGGGCCTGCCCCACACCGCGGCTGTTTATTTCAGATCCGCCCTGACGCCTTCGCAGGTGACGCTGCAAGTGATGCTGCGAGTGCAGAGCTCGGTGGCAGCTCCTGGCACGCACACCTCTGAGGACCAGGAAAAAGGCTGGAGAACGGCACTGGGCATTTCCACACGGATAACGACACTAGGCGTTCGAACACACCACACACACAACCCAGGTAACCCCCGAAGGGCCCCCGCCACCCACCCATCCCTCCTGGCGCACATGCCCTGCACATACCTGCACAGAGAGCCCGTCTTGCAATGAAATTCCTGGAGACAGGCAGGAATTCAGGAGAGAAAAGCCCAGAGGAAGCTGCCTCGCTTGCCTGACTCGGCCCCACAGCGCACCCAGCCCAAGCGGGCCCCTCTCGTTCTCTTCCTTTATCCAGACTCCACCTCACCCAACTTTTTCCTACAAATTACCTTCACCTGGAGGCTGTGATGACCCTTAGCGCCAGGTTTCTGTCAGCAGCTGCCCCTAATTCAGGGGCACTACGAATCCTCAACGCAAACTTAACGGGGCCCCTCGCACATCGCCCCTTGACCGGGCTGGCTTAGCCACGAACCCTCACGGGCTCCGGCACCGCCGCCACGGAACCCGATCCCGGAGCGCAGCGGGGACCGCCTGGTGCCGGGTGGACGCTGCCAGCCCGGCCTCCCCCGCTCCGCCCAGAGCCGCCAGCCTTCCCCCGGGATGCGCTCCGGCAGCGCCGCCCCAGGGCTGCCGCTGTGACTCCCGCTGCGGCTCTCGGTGGCCATTCCTCGCCAGAGCCGCCCCGGCGGAACTTCGCCGCCCTCGCCCGCCGCCCCCTCGCTTCCCTGCCCGGTGCCGCCGGTCGGGGGTGCGACGGTGCCGCCGCCCCCGGTAACTCACGCGCTCAGACGTCCTCGCCGCGGGCCGCGGGTCCCCGCCCGCCGAGCGGCATCTCCCGAGCAGCAGCGACCGGGGCAGCCCGGCGACGGGTCGGGCTCACCGGGCTGCGCTCACCGGGCCGCTTNGCCTGATGGGGGAGTCGGGACCCCCTGCCCCCCCCGCACCGAGTCCGGCGGCCGCTCCGCACGGGCTCTCACCGCTGCGCCAGGAACAGAGCCGCGTTTTGGCTGTTTCTCCCCCAAAAACGAGCCTCCAGCAGCGGCCCCGGCACGGAGCGCACTGCCCGGGGGTCTCTCCCAATCCCTCCCTGTCCGCAGCAGCCCCGCGGGTGGTGAGGGACAAAGACCCCTGGCCAACCCGGATCAGGGACACTGATGCCATCGGTGCGTCCACCTGGACGCTGGGTGGGATACCCTGGCACTGAGTGGGACGCCCAGGCTCACGTCAGCCCCTGGCAGGATGGCAGCGGGAGCGGGGAAAGGGATTTTTCAGTCCTCACTGGGAAACGCAAGGGAGCGCCGGAAGCCCACAGGATGTGCGTTTGTAGCATCCCCCAGACTCACTAAAGCTCCGTGCGTCTCAAGCCCTTTACCCTTCCCTTTCAATCACACTTAAGGACCTCCGGGCAGTGATCCGGGCATTCCCACCGGAGCTGGAAGCTTCCTGGGGTGTTATGCAAGAGCAGACCTCTGGCATTCCCGGTTCTCTCGTTCTCCGACTGCTCACCCCCTCCCCTGGGAAGCCAGCGGAGCGGCGCAGAACTGCGCTATCGGACTAAGCAGATCCGGGCTGTCAGCGGTCCAGCTCTGCCCTTTCCTGGGCTCGCTGCCGGTAGGTTCCATTCAGAAAGCGCCGTGAGCAGTGGCTGCTCTGGTAGCGGGTCCCTTACAGTGGGCAGCCAAACCCCCGAATCCCTGATGCCAGCCTAGGAGATGTCACAGGGCGGTGACCGGGACCTGCTCCTGCTGCCGTTCCTGGATGTGGCTCAGCACCTTTTCCTGCCTCAAACGATTTATTTGTGGTTTCCAATAGTAAAGACTGTGGTGAAGCTCCCAAAGCTCTATTTCCTGAGAAATATCTGGAATATCTACAGCCTTGCTTGAGCAGGAAGTTAACTCCTATGACTTGAGTACAGGGTCATCTCTGAGACTTTCTCAGGCTCCTGCAGAGTCCACCCACAGCCTCTCAAACCAGGCACTGGTCCTCCTCATCACACACAGCTACCCTTCCCTCCCGAGGGCTCTGAAGATCACTCTGGAGGAAACCATCAGGGTTATGAAGAGCCACTACCTGAGTGAGGACCATGAACTGATGCTTTCTAGAGGTATTTATTAAAAGGCCTCAATGGGTACACCTGGGCAGCACAAGAGCGTGGCTGGGCTACACCCAAAATAAACCCCAAAATGGTCACAAAATTGATGACTGATCGCGAGGTCTCACCCTTTTATAAGTTTTGGTCTATTAGCATATTGGAGTTAATTGTCCAATTATAACTGCAGGTTATGATGCTCCATCCTCCTTGTTTTTCTTCTCACTTCACCATTGTTTTTGTTCTTGGGCCTGAAAGTTGCATCAGTTGTCCTTGGTGCCAAGCTGGAGAAGGAATTGTTTTGTCTCCCTACTCTGTGAAGAGAGCTTAGCAGCACTGAATATGAAACCTAAAACTATCCACTAAAACAGCGCAGAATCTAAAAAATACAAAAGCTAAAACTTAAGGCATCATAACACACAGACTGCACCTTACCCATCCCCACATCTATTTTGTATGATCCACGGGTATATTTTTAGCCCTCGGGGCCGCGGCGGCCCCAGAGCCGAGCGCAGCAGCCCTTGTTCTCCCGACAAAGGCAGCCAGGCCCGCTCCCGGCCCTGCCCCGCTGTGCCGCTTCCTCACGCTTCACTGAGGCTGAAGATGCTTTAGGCAGCAGATTCGGAGAATGAGGAGCTGGGAATGCGGGAGAGCTCAGCTCTGCAAAATGTTCCCTGCATCCCAAGCCTCCGAGATGGGTCTCAGCTGACATCCGTTCCTGGAAACGCAAACCGGTACCCGGTTCGGAGGCGCAGCCCGGCGAGCGGGAGGGGCGGCGGTGCGGGACCGGGATGCCGGCATTGCTGAGCAGCCCTCCGGAGCAGGCCCGAGCCCCGGCACCGGGACACCGGGCGGGGAACCACCCAGGGAGGAGCCCACCGGGGCCACCTGCCCGGGGATCTCCGGGAGGGCGAGTGTAAGAGGGTCCTCCCCGGCCGCAGGAGAGGAGGAGGAGGAGCAGGCGAGGGATAATGGCTGAGGATGCACGGAGCGGCAGCGCAGGGAAGAGCAGCCGCTGGAAACAGCAACAAGGCAACAAACCCCGGCAAGGCTCCTTCTGAACCGCGAGAACAAGTATTACTCTGGGAAAAATATGTTTTTCCTTTTTTTCTTAGCCGATTTCACAGCCTATTTGCCATCAGGGCCTTCATTTGCAGGCAGTCAGAGTTGTTTAAATTACTGCTGCTGGGATTTTTTTATCTTTAACCAAGACGAGGCTTTCCTCAGAACTATGGCTGGAGTACAGAGATGACAAGACCCACTCTGACTGCATCTGGTTTTTTCCTGAACACAGTTGCTGGAATGTGGGGCCCCACAGCCCCAGCTCTGGGGATCTCCTTAGCCCCAGGGCTGAGCATCATGCCCCAGCCAGGGCACTGCCAGGCAGCCAGTCCTGGGATCTCCTCCACAAGGCAACAGAAGCCACACACTACCAGGGAGAGACACGAGACAATGAGGCAACACCTCCCCACATCCTCCCCCATGGCTCTCAGGGACCCACAACTTTGAGGTGCCCAAAGGTTGTCCAGCAATTCCTCAGGACTCTGCCCAAAAAGGGGAGGTTTGCAGCGTGTTCAGCTCCTACACAGTCCCGGCAGCTCAAGCCTGGAACCTGCCGAGAGCTTCACCTGCCAGTGCCTGTCCCACCAGAGGGCCAGGGGCACGGTGCCAGCTGGAGCTCTCCCCAAGACACCAGGTAGCTGCACCACCCTTGGCCACAATGGAGAAGGTGGAATGACATGGCAAGATCTGGAGGTGTTTTTGTTGTCAAGTGTCAGATGCCCTGACCCAAAAAACCCAAAGCGGAACGTGCAATCCCAGCGAGGCACTGAACAGACACACTCAGACTGCAAAGCACTGTGGGAGGGGCAGGGAGAGCCATGCTGATGGGTTCTGCAATAAGGCTTTTTTAAACATAATTTCCGATAGATTTTATAGCTAAGTTATGTAACATAATGAGCATATCTACAATGCAATTGTCACTGCACATTAACAGCGAAATCCTGAGCCTCTATTACACTAACAAACTTATTAAATCAGTGAACATTGCGCTGCATCAGTCAATTATTGAAACAATGCCAAGATTGGGAGAACAATCTGATATCCATTACAGGAAGCAGGAGCAGGGATGTGACCAGGGCTGCCCGCAGCGCCATGTGCTTTAGAGCATTCCACGTATTTATGGCATCGATGGGCACTTCACCTGCCAGCATTCCACAGCTGCCTCCCCTCCTCCAGCGAGGGAACAAGCCCGAAGCCAGACCTGTGCAGCATCAGCCACACTCGGGGGCAGAAATCACCCGGCAAAGAGGCAAAGCCCTTGGAAAAGTGAGGGACACACAGCAGTGGGTGCTGCCAAGGGCTCAGACACCGCTCCCCCCCCCCGGGCACCGTCTTGGGCCCCATCACTGCATTGATCCCCCAGCCAAAACCTCATCCCGGGCTGCCCACCCTGAGCCCCTTCCTAAAGCAGCCCTGGAGCAGCAGGTGGACACGGCTGGGATTCAGCCATCACTGTGCTGCCCCTCTCCAGGGAGCTGGCACTGGCAGGAGCCGGCAGGTCTGTGCCCACAGCAGAGCTCGGGCTGAGCTCATCCCTGACTCCAGGACTACGGCCACCCACTGCCACACACATTTCCAGGGCAGGGCAGTGCTCCAGCACCAGGAAAGGGCATGAGAAGGCTGGCAGGGGTTTGGCCCTGCAGACCCCCAGCTCCCAAATCCCCTTCAACTCTGTGAAATCCCATCAACACCAATGTGACATCCTCAGGAGATTGTTAAATGTGAAATAAGGTGAGCTTGGGAAAACTTGTGAAAATGTCCATGCAAACACCTCAGCAGAGTGTGCCTTGCACCTCAGTGAAGTGATTTGACACAGCACTAATTATGCAAATTAATCAGCAGTAAATTAGATCCTTGGTTATTTATTTATTTTGCATTCTGCGCCGCAGCCCAGCAGGAACAGCACCCGGAGAGAGGAACAGCTCCATTCTGGCTGGGAAGGAATGTTTGGTAACATGTTGCGTGATCTGGCCTCCCCATATTCCTTCTCAGATGAAATTCAGAATTGATTTGCTGGTATCACACCGCTCCCAGCCCTCAATATGTCATGGCAGCTAATGAACTGTGCCAGGGACACATTCATAACCCACTATTAGCTGCTTCCATCGCAGAGATTTTTATTTTTTTTTTACTCTTTTCTCTGATGCTCTAAAACTTGCAAAAAAAACACAGACATCATATACACAGAAAAAAAGCCCAATCACCAACAACACCAAAATCCCCATAACAAACACGTCTCCTGAAAGTCAACCACTTGTGTGGTTCCCATCCTCCCTCTTGGACCCAGCTCTCAAGCAGCCACAGAAAAGGCCCTGGACAATCACCCAAAATACCACTGATTTTCCCCAAGTTTCTTCCCAGCCCCTGCTCCCTCCAGCCAGAGCAGCTCCTGGAAGACAAGAGAGAAAGGTGCTCCCATACCCAGCTCCCTCCTCCCCACAGCAGCAGCTGGAGCTGGGATCTCGCTCCAAAGGAGGAGCAGGGAGGTGACGCTGGGGACAGAAGTGGAAAGGCCCAGGAAGGCAGCGGCATTCCCCTTCGCTCCACCCCGCATCCACACATCACGATGGCAGTGACAACTCTATCAGGGGAACAAGAGCTAATTAAATTTACTGGGATCATTGAAGAGGAAATTATTTAATATTCTGCATTGAATTTAATATCTGAAAGCATGAATGGCCTTGTTTCATCAGAGATCCGTTCCTTCCAAACGTTCAACTTTACTTTTTGGAGGCAGCTGGGCCGCTGAGGGACAGGCAGGGACGGGGTGGGACGCTGCCAGCAGGAACGGCACTCCCAGAGCCAGGGAGAAACAAACACTGGGAGAATGGAGCGGCGCCGGAGCCGCGGCCGCATCCTCGGGTGCTCCCAACGGAGCAGCAGCTCTGGCATCCAGGGAGAGCAGCCTCCCGAGGGGCTCTGTTGGCTCCTCTGAGGGAGGATCCTCCCATCACCATCCACCGTTGCTTCTGCACAGAGCTGCTGCTCCTCTGCTGAGCGCCCACAACCCCGTGGGGCCCTCAGCTTGTGACCTGACACTGCCACCCAGTCCCACGTGAACAGCTCAAACCGTGCCGCTTCTGAACCTCACCCCCGTTTGCTCCTCCATCCAAAGAGGAGCCTGGATTGGGCACATCAGGATCCAGGGAGAGGAGAACTTTGCCACAGGGAACCTTCACTTTGGCTGTGCATCCCTGTGGTGCTGCTCACCTGGATAAGCCCTGAGCACCTTTCTGCACTGCAAGAGGATCCCAGCACTGGGTTTTCCCACACCAGCTGCAGAATGTGCCTTTCCTAGTGCTGGCGCACACCCTTGGCATAAAACCAACACCTCTTTGGTGGAGCAAGAGCCCACGGGCTGGGCTCCCCCAAGGATGTGCCAGCCTTGTGCTGGAGACCCCCAGCTCCAGCCCCTCTGCTTCACTGTTTCTCTCTCTCTCTGCCCTGCTAACGTCTCTTTCCCCTCACACACACAGAAGTGATGATAAGTAGCAATAATTTTACTTCTGTATTTGTGTCACCAAAACTTCCAGCTAATTCTTGTAGCTGCCAGCATGGAGGCACTAATACCTCTGTGAAAGACAAAGCAATTATTTCTAAACATAGCTTGTTCCTTGCATTGTCACCACCCAAACCACCCAACCCCTGGGCCGCTGTCAGCATCTTCCTCTAACTAGCAGGGGAAGAAAAAAAAGATTTTTTTTTTTTCCAAAAAACATATCCCTGCTCATCCCCAAGTGACAGACACTGCCTGACCCAGACAGAGGCACACTCACTGTGCTCCAGTGTCTCCAGCTGGTTGGAGACACCGTGTCTGCTGCAGGACCCTCTGCAGCATCAGACCCTGTTATCCTGTGGGTCTGCTCTCAAGACATTAAAACAGGCCATAAAATGACAAGTGGATTGAAAAAATGGATGTAAGTAGCAGGGAGAATGTAAATGGTGGCACTGGCATAAGCACAGCACCTGCAAAGTGCCTGCCCCCCCTGCTCAGCACTCAGGAGGGGACACAGCTCCTGCCCAGCCGTCCTGGGGGTCCCTGCCCCTCCCTCAGGTGCCCACCCTATGGAGCTGCAAGGAGTGCAGAGCCCTTGAACAAGGCATGGTATCCCCAGCCCTCCCCAGCTGGCACAAAGCCCCCAGACCCACGAGCAGCCCCTGCCCCAGATGGGCCCAGCAGCCCCAGCTCGGCAGGCACAGGGAGGGGAAGAGCTGCAGAGTTAATGAGCAGGCATAGGCTCCCCAGCAAGGGCTGAAAGGAGCCAGTACCTGGAGGCAGCACACCTGGGTGACCTACATATCACTGCTGAGGGAAAATTTACAGGCAGTGCCAAACAGCTCGTGCACACAGAACATCCTGGCTCTTGCACATAATGAAGGCTCTGCCTCCATCCCTCCTGGCCTCAGCTCTCAGAGGGGTTTATGGGAACAGGCCGAAGCTGAGCAGGGAGAACAGGAGCAGGAGCTACACCCCTGCACAGGGATCTTGGCCAAACACTCACACAGCCCCGAAAGCAAGGGGCTCACAGCCCTGGGCAGGGCACTGGGATCCTGCTTTGGCTGCTTCCCATTGCATCCCAGGGATATCCCCCACATCTCACCCTGCCCACAGCTGCCTGGGCACCTCTATCCCCAGCTGCTATGAAGGAGAGTGTCAGGGATGCTCCAGAGTCACCCACAGCACGAGCTGGTCCCAGGCCACGGAACTGGCTCCAGGTGTGTCACACCTGCAGCTCCTGGAGGGGGGCCCTGGAACACACCTGAGCCGAGGAAGGGGGACCAGCTCCCTGTGAACTGCCCCCAAAAATATTTCCATAACACTTCATAGCCAACCTGTGGTACCACTTCCAGTAATTAACAGCTACATTTTAATTAAACATTGATTAGCAACTAATTAGTCTAATGATTAGTCACCTGAAGGAGACAAAGCAAAATACCAGGGCTGCCAAGATAGGAGCCAGAGAAGGCAAATGATGAAAGATGAGAGGCAGCTGAAATTCCTCCTCTGCTTCCCTCTGGATCAAATATTTCCTCATGGTTTGGTCCTTTACAGATGAAGCTTCGAGGTGAATTTTCCTCATTGTGGCAATTCTGTCAGAGTCTTAAGTGAGTGGTGAGGAGGAGACTGAGTTATTTAATCTTTCCCATCCAAACTCAGATTGTTTATGTAGCTAAAGATCCTCTCCAAGCCCGAGAAGACAGTTTGTCACCGTAAAAAAGTGATGGGAGGCTTTTGTGCCTTCAGCCCTGCAGTGTCCCGAGGAGATCCCTGTGGAGCGCAGGAGCCCCGGGGCAGCCGGCAGGGCACGGCACAGCCCTCCCGGGTCATCGAGGGGAGAGACCCGGGCTGGGGGACCCGCGCCCTCCGCCCACACGTGGTCACATCCTGCTGCGAGCCTGGGACCCGCTGCTATGGGACCTGCAGGTCCCCGCAGGCTGCGAGCACCCACCCCACCGAGCCCTCCGCAGGATATCAACCACATCACCCCAAAATACCCTCTCACAGCACTCAGCCCGGCGCGGACGCGGCTTTGCACTTACAGCAGCCGGAGAGCCGGGCCAGGTCCCGAAAAGCACCGAACCCAGGTCCCGAGGGCTTGTGTCCAGCCCCGTCCCCCGGACCGGGCTCCGCGGGTGCCGCTCCCGCTCCTGCCGGGCTCCCACGCGGCCGCGGCTCCGCTCGGGGCGTCCGGGTTTCTCCCCCGCACCCCTGCTCATTTATCGGGGCGGTGCTGCGTGAGGATGTTTATTATTTCACTAGTCCCTTCTGTGAGATAATCCTATTTACCTCTATCGCTTATGCCTCAGAAAATCACTCTGGCTGAGGGTTATGAAAGCACTTCCAGCCACGCTCCCGCGGCGCTCCGTAGCTCCCTCCTCCCCCCGGCTCCTCTCCCCAGCATCCCCGGTAGCTCTGCAGCCCCTTCCCTCCCTCCCCCTTCCCCAAGTGTCTTTTCCCTCCTGCAAGTTTGAGCCTTGCCGGGTCTTTAATCCTGCCCCTGCTCATTTCCAGCTCCTCTCTGGAGTTTCACGGCAAGGTGAAGCAATAACGCTGAGGTGTGTAGGGTGGTTGAGCCAAGCCCACACTGGACCGGACCCATCTGGGAAGGCCTGGGGAGGCCATGGCACTGCTCAGGCACAGGAAAATCCTCCAGGGGAGTCACACAAAAACAGAAACTGGGCAGGGTGGGGTGGGCCAGGCTAAGCATGGAATATTGCAATTCAGAAGCCACACACCTGCAGGCCAGCCTGGACAGCAGGATCAGGGCAGGAGCCCCTGAGCCCTGGGGGAGCACAGGGATCCGCACTGGCATGCGGGAAGGGTTAAACCAAACCTGTGCCTCCGCTGGCAGGGCGGGACATTGATCACCTCACGCCTCTCCTCACGATGGGATCGGTACAATCAATGGGGTCGGGTCAGGGGGAGGCAGTTCCGTGGGTACTGATACCTTCCTCCTCCCCGTGCCGGGAATGGCACCAGCTGGGAAGCCCCCAGAGCCCCCACACCGGCGTGTCTGGAGCTTCCTAGGGTCTCCCTGCAGAGGGGCCTCTCAGTCTCCTCAGAGGTGGAGGCAGAGCCCAGAGGCGGTGGGCAGGAGCCGGGGCCGGGCAGGAGCCGGGGCCGGGCTGTCTGCGGGCACTGCTGCTACTGGGCACGGCCACGCTGTGGACTGGCGCACCTGGGAACAGCTTGGGGATGTCCAGCCAGGCTGGAAAGAGCTTCTGGTCTGTCTGTCCTGCCCACGCTGGCCGAGGGGACCCAGCTACACCCAGCTCCTACCCTGGAGCCTTATCCAGCTGAAGGAGGTGGGCTCTGGCAGCAGGAGGGGCAGCAGCTCTGGCTGCAGTGTTTCATGCTTCTACAAAGCAATCTGCTCCTTGGGCTCCTCTGTTCCTCCCTCTTATGCAACTGCACAAAATGTAGAGGAAAACAATCCCCTGGATGCTAATTTATCTGAGGAGCTCGAGCAGCTTTGCACAAGGCAGCAGTTTAGCAGGAAAAAAACAAAGGAAAGAGCCATGTCTGAAAGGCTGCTCCTGGAAATCTTCCCTCCCTTCTGGGATCCTGCGCTGCCCAGCTCCCCACAGGGGTCCCTGCCCACATCCCTGCTTCCTACATCCATCCTTGCATCCCTGCCTGCATCTCTGTCTCCTGCTGCTTCCTGCATCCAACCCTGCCACTTGTCCCCATCCCTGCCTCCATCCCACTTTGCCTGCTGGGTAGGGCTCTGGCTCTGCTCACCCACCCAGAGAAGTGAACTGGGGGTGCTGGGATCCAGCATCAAACCACACCTGCCGTGGGGCTCAGGTGCTCTGAGGTGCCGATCCCCAGGAATGCGTGGGGAGATCCCAGCAGCCATCCCAGCCTCTGTTCTGCTGCCAGGCTGGCATGGGGCTGCCCACGCTCACCTGGGATGTTCCTCAGAGTACCTGCACCGCTGGGGCCAGGGCAGCAGCACTGGGGGCAGCTGGTCTGTGCCCCTGATACTGCCCCACACGCACAGCTCAAGCCCTTCTCCATCCCTCATGGCCAGACACTCCTGGCATGGCAGCCTCTGACATTTACAGGTTTCATGGTGCAAACCAAGGGTTTTAGAGCAGCCGAGGCAGGGGATTGATTACTTGCTTTAAGTGCAGCTAATGTAATAGGTATTTTATTTAAATTGATAGGACAGAGAGAAAATACATTTTTCTCTCCAGTGAAAGGATTCTACCATGTTGGGGGACCCAGGTGAGCTGTAGAGCTGGACTGAGGGCCCTGACACCTCCCAAGAGCTGCCTTGATCAGCTTGTCATATTTTTCAATTCATTACAGCCATTTTAGCAAACAACCACTATGGATGTTTTGTTACAACAGCTCTTTCTGTGTTAGTTGTGTGTGAGCTGGTACCTGCCTTAACCACTTACAGTAAAGCTTTCCCCCCAGGAAGGAGTCAGGGATCCCCACAACCCCCCAGCTGACCAGGGAGAGGGGATGAGGGGTCCCCCCATGCAGGGAGCCCAGCCCAGGGACTCATCCTGTCACCCGAGCATGTTCCTGTCATTGAAGCCCTTCTGGGATGTGCCATGGAATTCTCGGAGCCACTGGCCATGGGCACAGCAGAGCACTGAGGGGAGGGAGCACCTCTGGACTGTGAGTGTGGCTCTAACATCTTTGGGAATCACCTGTAGTGCTCTCCACAGGATACCTGGTGATGCTGAGCCTCAAGCAGCATGTCCCCACAACAACTCCATCAATGAGTAAATCACTCAAATTCTTTGCCTGGCTCTTCTGACCCATCCTGACCTTGCCCCCTGCCTCAAAGTCATGGGCTGTGGGGACACATCCTGCAGGCACAGAGTCCCAGGGAAGGGGATGGGACTCTGGGAGGGCTGCAGGGGAGTCCTTCCCTCTGGATCCCACAGGAAGCAAGCTGTGTCTGAGACCCCAGTAAGAGACAAGAAACAGGGAAGGTGCAGGGGACTGAGGCAGGGGTTAAGCCCTGCATGGAGGCTCCTTGGCACCTCCCTCACTGCCCAGGCTCTGCATTCCCGGTGATCCCAGAGCCTCCCCAGCCCCCCCAGCTCCCAGCAGGAGCCAGCCCGTGGCTCCAGTGACAGGTTTACAGCTGGTACTGCTCAGTGTCTCCCTGCAGGTGATGCCGCTGCTGCCACTGCGGCTGGACCAAGCTCGCTGCAGATCTGATTACATGATAAGGAAGAGCAGAAATGCGACTTGTTGCCTATTTCCCAGAGTAATTAATTTCATCTGTATTGAACAAATGACATAATTTGAGGATTTCTGGGTTATGGATTAAGTAAAGACTAGATGAGAGCATCCTCATTGGCCCAGAGATTAATTAACAGTGTGAAGTGAAGCAAGCTTTCTCCTCTCCCTTGGCTGCCGCAATTTTAATCCACCTGCCCTGCACTGTCCTGCCGTGTGAAGCAGCACTGCCATCCATCGGGGCAGGGGGCTCTGGCCAGCACTCCTTCCCACACCAGAACACTGGGAGAGTGCCAAGGAATAAAGCCACACTTCATGCTTCCTCAAGGCTTCCTGTACCCCTGTGTGGTGAGCGCTCTGTGATCCATCTCCTCCATGCCCAAATCCTGCCCTGCTCCATCTCCTCCCACTGGGGCACAGCCTCAGGCCAAAGGTCTCCCCACACACACCTTCAGCTTCACTGGAGATTTTCTGTGTGGGGCCAGGCAAACAGGGCTTGGTGCAGCTTTTATTCATGAGCCAGGCATTTATTTAATGTGCCTTGCAACGCAGGATCTTTGATCCAGAGCAGCACCTAATTAATTATTTTTCCCTTCTTTTGTACCATCCCCTCAGTGAGTGCCGAGGCCCCGAAAGGAAAAGCTCCCTTCCAATGACTCTGCATAATGAGATGGATTTGGACTTCAGCAAATTTGTTCAGTTTTATGGAGTATTATAGGGAAAATGCTGTGAAATTAAGTTCTGTCTTTGCTATCTCACCATGGCCATCAGAGCGCTTTTATGTGCGGCACTGAGACTAAAAGATGGCAAAGGGAGTCCTTACTGGAGTAATGTGGCAACCAGGGAGAGGGAGGAGCCATGCAATGAGGATGACATGGTGCAGGGTTAGACTGGGAGATAATGAAGCAAACAAGAAAGAGATGCAGATGAAGACTGCTGCAAGCAAAGAACCTGGAACTGGAGCGGCAGCAAGTGGGAGGCTCTGGCAGTGGGGAGGATGGGGAGGACAGGGAGGGATTCCTTCTTCCTGTGTTCCCTCTGTAAAGTGCTCCAGGAGCCACACTCATGACAGGAGAAGGCAAATGCCACCATCCTGGGGGACACAGAAGACTCCCCAAGGGGAGCTGGCTCTTGCCCAGCACGCTTCTGTCTGGTCTTTCTCCTGCCTCCCCAGCAGCTCCTTTCCTGAGCCAGCTCCTTCACTGCCTCCTGATCCCCTCCTGTTCTTTCTCTCTCCTTATCTCTTCCCACCCCCAGCCTTCCGCCCCCTTCTCTTCTCATCAGCCCTGCTCCCCTGCATTTACTCCAGAGTGAGCTATTTTTTCCCTCAGCAACTTTATAACCCCTCTCCTTGCCTGACAGCAATTAAGTAGATGCTTCACTTCCAATCCCATGGCCCATAAACACTGGGAAAAGAAAACGTTATAAAGAAGCAAACAATCAGATCTGCACACAGATGTACACACACATGTACAGACAGACGGGGACAAACAGGGGACACGGGGAGAAGGTGGGGGGGGACAGCTGAGCCCCTTCTTTGAGCACAGTCTTGAGATCTCACGCAGCCCCTGAAAAGCACAGCAGAGGGGAGAGGTTTCCATAATGCATGGGAAGGAGAGCAGCACCATCCATCGCTAGGGCTCCCCAGCCTTGTCCCCCATGCCCAGGGCTGCCTTTCACACTCACAGCTCCGGCACTCACAGAGAAATAAAATGGCAAACACACACACACACACACACACACACACAAAAAAAAAAAAAGAAAAGAAAAGAAAAAAAAAGAAAGGAAAAAAAGGCAGCTCTCACACACACCCCCCTTACTGTGATGGATGGGATTTTTTGGTGCCTGACAGGCCCTAAGCCTCTGGGGATCAGCACTGATAAATCACACCTTTCAGTTTGTCATGAACATCTTCACTTTGCCAGCCCAGCCGGCCGCTGACACGGCAAACCACGGCACCGGCACGGCCCTGGCACAGCGCTGGCATGGGGGACAGCGGGCACCCCCGGAGCCCCGGCCACCTCCCGAGAGCTGCTCCCATCCTGGGCTTCCTCATTCCCGTGACAGCTGGCTCGCCGGGAGCGCCGGGCTGGGCTGGGCTGTGCTTCTGAGGCGTTCAGAGAGAGCAACGCCCGTGCCGAGGGCTCCACTGGCCCTGCCCTGCAGCCACGGCCCCACGGCCCCGGGGCTCGGCTGCCCGGCAGGGGCTGGGCAATATCGGCACAGACCAAACACTGCTCGGCTAAAATGAGCTCTTCCCCGGAGGAGCTGAAGCACGAACTAAGAAGAAACCAGCAACCAGTTAGCAAGAGAGTACAAAATCCAAGCGATTACTGAAAAGCTCTGGATATGACTGCGAATCCAACGGCTACAACAGCATCCCCAAGCTATTAAGAGAAAAATCAAGATGTGGACAGAACTAGATTGGCCATAGGTGAAAAATGGCTCAATTATTTCTAGTGCCAGAACCACAGAAGGACACTTCGCTCCTGATCCACAACCTCCCACTAATTAGCAGAGCTCGCAGAGAGAAAAATGCCCCAAGCTCCAGAAGGAGGCGCAGCGAGAGACCCAAGGTGTCACACCCATCTGCGTGTGCCGTGTGAGCCGGACAGAGCACCAACACCACGGCGGCACAGCGCCGAGGCTTGGGCGGGATCGGGCCGGCTCAGGGAGGTGTCAGAGGGGGTTTCTGCCCTCTGGCGTAGCAGAGTCAGGCTCCAGGGTGATGAGGACTGTCCAGGCTCTGGACACGGATGTCCTGCTCCTGCCCACACCAGCCAGCCTGATGTCCTTGCCCACGCAGATGCCATGGCACAGGGTAACAGCCTGCAGGAGCAGAGGACTTGAGGAAGAAACAGGGACCCTTGAGGCTGGAATCAAGTGTTCCTGAGCCTGGAGAGGCGCTGAGTGGGATGGAGGAGCAGGGCTGACCTGTGAGAGCAGAGCTCTGAGCAGAGTCCAGCCCAGCACAGCCCTCTGTGGGGTGGGTGGAGGACAGAGATAATCACAGGCATTTGCTCCCCAGCGTCTCCACTCTGCTCTTTGCAGGGATCTTTTAAAACTCTCAGTGCATAAAACAACAAAAAATTTACCATGAAGCACTGTCCCCTCCCTGCCAAAGTTCAGAACATGCTGTCATCAAGAAAAATGATCCTGGCAAGAGAGAAACCCGCTGGGGTTGCTGGCAATTTCCCAGGCTCCAGCCCCGATGAGTGTTTATCAATAATTTCAGGATCTGGCTGTCGCAGGCGCTGACGGGAGCGCGGGCAGGGAGCGCGGCAGGCGAGTGTCAGCCCAGCCACGGGCGGGAGCGCCGGGAAGGGAAATCAATTAACGGCTCCGCAGGAGCAGGGATTTGCCGGCATTACAGGGAAAAGGCTGTTTGCTTGGCTGGAACATGGAACGCTTAAATGGAGCTCGGTCGCACAGAGGCAGGTCCCAAGCCGGGGTGACCGGACTCCAGGGCCAGCCCAGAGCCGGGCAGAGCCGGAGATGCTCAGAGCCGGGTCCCAAGGCAGAGGCAATGACGGAGCAGCAGCGCTCTGTGTGCTCAGCTGCCTCAGCTGGGCCCTGGCTGCAGGTCAGAGCTCCCAGGCTCCATCTTTGCTTCCCAGGTCCTGCCCCCAGGAGCCTCACCAGGGAACTTGTAGGGAAGTTTTGTCCAACACATAACCCAAACCTGCTCTCTTTTGGCTCAAAGCTGCTCTCTCTAGTCAGAAGAAGACAGAAGCAAAAGCTCAAGCACACCACAAGCCTTTGCCCAGGACAGCAGAGACCTGCTGAGCCGCTCCAGATGGGACAGCTCCAGGGGGCCCCTAAAATCCCACATCCCCTTCTTTAGGATCTGCCCACCCTGCTGCCCACAAGAGGACGTGTCTCTTGGCACCCCATGTCCTGGGCTGGCCTCCCCAGAGCCAGCCCTGCTGGAGGGAATTTTGTTTCAAGCATCTGTCCCAGCATACTAGTGGGAACCAGACTGGGAGTGCTCATTCCTGCACTCTCTCTGCCAAGCTTCAGCCGTCCCTTCTGAAAGGAACATTTTTAAATTAATATCAATACTCTGCATCGTGTCAGACCTCCTTCTGTAGTTCTGCTCTCCCCCCGAGCACCTTCCCTACCTGTCCCACACCCAGCAGTGAGGTGATTCCTGAGGCAGTGCCTGCACTGCTGGGGACCCCTGAGCACAGTCCTGGTGTGGCCCTAATTGATTGGTGACACTGTTACATTTATGGGTATTTCAGGAGAAAGAAAAAGGCTACTGGGTGTTCATATGTTCTTGTTGTATTATTTAAGAGAAGCCATTTGAGAGCACAGGAGAAACAGTGTCTGCTCCCAAAAGGAAAGAAAATAATGGAGGGGAATATTTGCAAAAAGCTCAGTTAAGTAAATATTTTATGCCAAATAATGTTATGGCTTTTGAATGATGCATGCAAGAGAGTTGAAAGGAGGTGAGGCATGGAGCAAGGAGAGCGTGGTGAGCATGGAGGTGTTGGTGAGGGGAGAACACCGTGCCTTGGGCCAGACCTCTCACCCTGGCAGGGCTGTGCCACTTGCAGGAACCATACGGGAGAAAATCAGCCCTGCACAGGAGCAGGGACCAGGGAGCAACAAATGGGCAGAGAGCAGGCAGAGACACTGCCCTGGCCCAGGAGGAAGAGGCAGAGAGGGAGAGCAGGAGAAAGGGCAGCCATGGTGGTGGCTGGGGGGACGAGAGCAGTGCCAAAATGGAGGAGTTTCTCTGGGCAGAGGAATTCTCCTCCCGCAAGGCGCAGGGTGAGCAGCTGGCACGAGGAAAGCACAGAGAGGAGTAAAATACCATTAAGTGTAATAAGAAATGTACTTAATCAATGAGCTCTGCAGCTGAGGATCAATGGGAGGCAGACACAGCCATTAGCTAAGAAAGCTGAGGAAGAGCCGCAGGCCCAGATGGAGCGGTCGATGCTGGGATTAACCAAGCTGCAGAAGGGTCCCAAGTGGAGAGCAGAGCCAGGCTGCAGCCACAAGGCTGACCCTGCTCTGCTCCACAGGACTCAGACTCCACCAAGGAGCAGAAAGAGGAGCCCAGGCCCATGGGCCACTGAGGAGCCTCAGGCTGAGCCCTGGGAATCACCACGAGTATTCAGTAGCAGAGACCGGGGACCAGACCCCCTCACACCATCCACGGACGTATCTTGACTGCAGAGAGCAAGACAGAGTTTTCCCCTCTGCTCTCATCCTTTTGTCTCTCTCCTCTCCTTGAGTGCTGGCCAGATCATTCCCCAAGGAGCCCTGCACGGGAGGAGCTCACTCCCAGCGTGGAACAGTTCACCCTCCCGAGGAGGGGCTGCACCAGCCCGGGTAAGCAGAGCTGCTGCTGAGTCAGGGCTCTCCCAGGCCCCAGCCTTGAGCGGTGCCCCAGTGTCCCCCCGACCCGGATCCACCTGGCTGAGTCCCCACATGGGGCTTCCTCAAGAGAGAGTCTTGATTTTCAACCCGTGAGCAAATTTAGCACTGGGAAAGGCAGACAGCAAGTGGGGACAACCTCTGGGATTCTGAACATGCTGCCAGTGACTCAGCCTTGGAGAAGAGACCCTCCTCGGGCTCCATCAGACCCCTGCACTTCTCCAGCCAGCCTGACTCCAGTGCTGAACACCAGCTCTGTGCTCCAAGGCTGTCGCCCTCAATCCTGATCCTGCTACTCCCTTCCCATACTCGCCGAAACTTCATGGCCGGAGCCCGATCACCCCGAGCGAGCAGTGAGGAGCAGAATGAGGAGAGTCTTCAGAGACGGCAGAGCAAGCACGGGGGCAGAGCTGGCTCAGAGCGTTCCAGCCCAGGGCGGTGCTCGAGGCAGCGCTTCAGCGCACGCCTGGGAGAGGAAGGAAACCTACAGGTTCCTTCTCCTAGTGGTGTGAAATCCCACTCCTGATCCCGAGAGCTGCTCACGGCCCTCCTGTTGCTCCAACCCCGCTGCACCCCTGATCCATCCCCGCTCCATCCCGGATCCATCCCCGCTCCATCCCGGATCCATCCCCGCTCCATCCCGGATCCATCTCCGCTCCATCCCCGCTCCATCCCGGATCCATCCCCGATCCATCCCGGATCCATCCCGAATCCATCCCCGATCCATCCCGGATCCATCCCCGATCCATCCCCGCTGCACCCCGGATCCATCCCGCATCCATCCCGCATCCATCTCTGCCCCGCCGTTCCCGGGACCCTCTGGCCTCTCCCGCCCACGCCGCGGCCGCGCAGCGCCCCCTGCCGGCCCGGCCCAGCCACGCTGGGGGTCGTGGGTCCCTCCCGGGGTCCCTCCCGGGGTCCCTCCGAGCCCCCGCCCGGCGGTCCCGCGGCTCCGGCCCGTAGTGGGTTCCTCGCCGAGTGCCGCAGCCCCGCGGGCGCTGCCCCACCCTTCAGTACAGGGGCTGAGGAAAAGAGATCCCATTTCTGGGATCTCTTCAGCCACCCCCACGCTGGAAAATGAGTCCAGCTCTGCGGACAGACCTGCCGGGACACTCCACAGCTCCCGTGGGCACCAAGGCAGCAGCTTCTCGGTATAAGACTCAAACTCCTGCCTGGTGGTACCGGCAGCCGGGTACTGCCCAAAGAGCCCCCCCACCACCACTCAAAGCTTCCTTTTCCATCTCCTTCCTCTTTTTCAGCCCTTCCAAGCAGCTTGGCTGGAGTACCTTCCTCCTTCCATCTGCTTCAGGGCTCGGGCCAAGTCCAGGGCTGCTCCCGATTCCATACAAAACCCTGGCAGTGCTGCCCTGCTCCTTGGTGCACACCCACCACACCACGCACCTGCCCAGGTGCATCCCATCTCCAGCAGCTCCACACACCTCCCCACACAGACCCCCACAGCTGCAGCATTCCTGCTTCTAATCATGGGGCAGCATTTGGCTTTAACCACACTGTCCTGGCACAGAGGTTTCAGTACCACAGAGGAGCTTATCCAGTCCTTGGTGCTCAGCAGCCGCTTGCCCCATCGCTGTCCGTGCATCTCCGTGCCACAGGGAGCTGCAGGTTTGCCCATGGGGTGCTCAGCACATCACTTCTAGCAAAGGCTGGAAACAGACTGGGACACCAAGCAGGACAGTTCCACTGGCGGGAGATTTCTCTGGGCTCAGGTTCTCTATTTTTAGCCACTCTATCAGCCTTCACAGAGCTAACTGGTGCACAAGTGTGGGATGGACAGTGTCAGCCCCAGCAGGCCTTTGCAGGGACAGGGCCCTCAGAGCTCCTTGCCTGCTCTCCGAAGCCTTTCCAAGGATGCAGATTGGTGTTGCCAGCACGAAGTTGGTGCTCCAGAACATCCTGAGCAGGGACATGGCGGGCCCAGAGCAGCCACGGCCCCCTGGGCACATCCACACACAGAACCAGCGCCTGGGGCATTGTTAGTGCAAAATCAGCCCTTTTAGCTGGAGCCCACAGCGTCTCAGGCAGTGTGGCCAAAGGTGATGTTCTTTATCTGTGTCTCATGCTCCTCAGATACTGATATCAGAATGTGCCTTGAAACACTCCTGACATCAAATATGCCTTAGAGATTAGTGCAGTGCTTCCTCCTCGCTCAACTCCTGGAAGAGTTAAACATGATAAACACGATACCTTATCAGGACCTTCCCCATGCTGTTAGCAGTGGCACAGGGACTTGGTGACCCACCTCAGAATAGCATGCTGAATATTTAGGATTTTCCCTGAGTTTGGCAAGCAATTACATCTTTATCATAAGCCCTTTAAACCCTTGGTGATGCCAGGAGGCTCTGTCCTCACTGAAGGACAATATCAAACCCAGGGCAGCACACACAGATAAAAAATAGTTCCTGGAATAAACATCAGTATTGAGCTGGGAGAAGGTGCTGGGCTGGCAGAGAGGCACTCTGAGCTGAGGCAGTGGAGGGCTGGGCTGGCAGACACATGAACTGGGGTGCCTTTAGTCCAGAAACCACTCATGCCCTCCATTAGCAGGAGGGTTGGCTCCCACCTTGGATGGCAGGTGGGCTCAGGGAAGGATCCACTACCTGCAAATGCCTAAAGCTGCACTTCCAGGTGGTGTCAGCCCTGGTGGGATCACTTGGACCTCTCACAATGTCCTCACAAGATTGTCCCATGTCACACCGGGAAAACACCCGCACTCAGAGAGACATCAATGCCCCCTGACAGATCAGTCCAGATGGGAATACTTGAGATGCTCAGGACTACAAAGAGGCTGTTGTTCCATCCAGGAAGAACAAACCCATGTGCCTAAGACTCATCTACCCAGCTCAATCTTGGGGAGAAACATCAAGGAATTATCCCAGTCAGGGCTGGGAAAACCAGGTGGAGACAGCTCTGCTTGGTGAGGAGAAGGTGGCAGGCAATTAGAAAGCAAAGCACCAAGGAATAAATCTACAGCCTCAGCAGAGGGAGATCAGCAAAGACATAAAGGTTGTGAGTTCAGAGCCCAGAGAACCAGGGCAACCTCTGTTATACAACTCTCAGTTTTTCTTAGAAATGAGTTGTCAGCAATGATTAAACCCCAGAGAAGCCATAAACCCACAGATACTGATACGATGGGATGCTGATACAGCGAAGCTCAGCAGGGCACGAGCTGATGAGAGTCACCTGTGGTGAGCAGCAGAGTGCAGTGGGAGCTGGGCTGATGGGACATGGGACTTCAGAGCTGGGCTCACCCTCAGGAGCATCTCCAGGAGCTGATGCATGGTCAGAATCCAAGGAAGAGCCTACTTCTCCAGTGAGCAGCTCAACAAAGCCACACTGGAAAATCACAGCTAAATCCAAGCTCCTCCCTGAGCCTCTGAGCCTCCATCTCAAGGTTCACAAGCAGTCCTGGGGTGTGAGTTGCCTTCTGAGGCTGAACTGCTGAACACAGAGCAGGGCACTGGGAGCCAGGAGGGGGAAGAGGACACCACGATGGGCTGAGAGGGGTGTGAGGCTGTGGAGGCAGGTACCCATCCTCTCAGCACAGCAGCAACCTCCCTGCTCACACACACCAGAACAGCACTACCACCGCTGAGGCAAAGCGCAGATTTGGTGTGTGACCCAGAAGGAACTTTCAGATAATCTACTGCAGAGAGACAAACAAGAGACACTTGCTCTGATACCAAATGCTGGGTGAAGCCGAACACCTGATCAGCAACCGCAAGATTAGATAAGAGCCGAACTTAGTCCCATCCTGCACATATTAATGCCAGCTCTCCAGACACCTGGGCTATTGCAGTTCAAGGGCACAAAGATGCTCCTGCCGCTGGGGCTCCTCTTTGCTGCCCTGTCCTTAGGAAGATGCATCCCCTTGCAGCAGACACCCAACCGCAGCAAACTCCTCCTGGTGTCCTTCGATGGCTTTCGGTGGAACTACGACCAGGACGTGGACACCCCCAACCTGAACGCCATGGCTGCAGATGGGGTGAAGGCCAAGTACATGACCCCTCCCTTCATCACCCTCACCAGCCCCTGCCACTTCACGCTGCTGACCGGTGAGTGCCCCGGCCACCAGCCACTGGAGCCACACGGGGGCCGGGGAAGGGCAAAGTCAAAACTTATGGGGTGGTAAAAGATGTGAGGCCAGGAGGCATCCAGACCCAGCAGCACACAAAGCTTTAGAGCAGATGAGGCAAGAGATGCAGAAATTCTAGATTTAAACTGGACACAAAGAAGTTCTTCCCTGTGAGGGTGGTGAGGGACAGATTTCCCAGATTGCCCCATCTCTGGAAACATCCAAGGCCAGGCTAGACAGGGACTGGAATCAGCCTGGTCTGGTGGAGGGTGGCCCTGCCCACGGCAGAGAGGTGGAACGGGATGGTTTTTAAGGTCCCTCCTAACTCAAACTATTCTGGGATTCCATGAACTGAACCTGTATTTATCAAAGGTAAATAGCACCAGATCAACTTGATAGCCTCCTTTGATAAGATAAATAATTTTTTAAACAAGAGATATGCTCTAAATTTAATCTTTCTGAACTTCAGTAGTGCATTTGATACAGTGCCACATGGGAAATCATTAGTTAAGATGGAGAAGATGAAGATTAGTACAAAATGTGTAATGTGGGGAAGTGAGAGGCTACAGGAAGAGGACAGAGTGGATGCTGAGAGGAGATTGTCAAGCTGGAGGGAGGACACCAGGGGAATTCCTGAAGAATCGATTTTGGAGCCAATCTTATTTAAGATTTTAATTAATAACCTTGGCATAAAAGAGTGGAGCATGCTAATGAAATCTGCTGATGGGCAAAAGCAGGGAGGCAGCATCAATACGAGGGAGGATGGGGATATCATGCAGAAGGTACTGCACAGTCTTTGGGACCAGAATAATAAAAATAGCACAAAATTTAAGAGTCAAAGTGCATCTCTTCCTTCTAACGGAAACTTCTGCTCACTGGCCTTGCAGACTGCAAGCAACAGTGAAAGTGAAACACCATGTGATGAAATAAACACAGGATAAGGGGAACCTGCCCCTGCCCAGAGTCAAACTATGACTGCAGGTGCTGAGGTGCTGCCAGTGCCTGGCTGGGTCTAAGTGAGACCCACCAGACATCAACCAACCCACACAAAGCAGCATCTCCCTCCCTGCCCTGAGACCCCACTTGGCAGAGGGCAAGGGTAGAAAGGGGCAAAGAGGAAGGGGAGGCCAAAGGTCCCCTCTGCCCAAAGCTAGCCCTACACCCCATGTGGGAGTGAGACCCCCCAGCACAGTCTGGCTCACCCCCTCCTCTCCTCTCTCCCACAGGGCGATACCTGGAGAACCATGGGGTGATCCATAATATGTGGTTCGACACCAAAACAGGCCTGAGACTGCCCTACTACACCACACAAGGCATAAGCAGCTGGTGGGACAACGGCAGCCTCCCCATCTGGATCACTGCCCAGAGACAGGCAAGTGTGGCACCTCCTCACACGCACAGACCCCACACAGACCCATCCAACCTGCCATCCTTCAGGAAAAGCCACGAGCAAGCCACGATCCCCAGTGGCCGTGACTTCCCAGCCTCCCTATGAATGTCAGGCTAATTAGACTAGCAAAAAAACTGAAATCCCCAGGCAGGAATAATTAGGAGCATTCTACTAAAAATAGCAAAAAATAATAGATGCATTTCAGCTTTATTAAGACATTAGTAAAGCAGGTTATCCTATTCCTGTTTAAAGAAGCCTCAGCCAGTTCCTCAGGGAGCACCTTGAGCCTGGGAGATCAACACACCCCAAGGCACATCCAGGGCAGTTGGGTGGCAGCATTAGGGGCCACTCCCCTCTCCCCTGGGAGCTGCAGCAAGCCCAGCAGGCTTTGAATTTGGCTTTGAGGCAGGACATGAAACTCAAGACCTTTGCCCACATTTACCTGCCAAATTGGCTCCTCTGACTTCAGTAAAACACAACTTAAAGCCTTGATGGTCAAGAGCCAGAGGATCCATGCAAGGTGAAAATGGGTCACTGGTTCCAAAGTTTTAACTGGTGTTAAAACACACTGAAGAACCAGGTGCAAGGCCAGTGCTTTCAATTAATCACTTTTAATTGGCAATGAGCAAGAAAGCCTCATTAGAGGCAAAGGTAGACACTGGGAACTGAATGAACTAATTGTGTTAGGAGGTGGCAGCACTGACAGATGGAAGGATGCTCCCGAGACAGTTCAGGTGAGTTTGTGGAATGCCTCCATTCACAGGGTTTGAAGACAGGCTCTATCCACTTCCCTGGAACCAAAGCAAAATACCGAGGGGAAGAAGTGTACAAGAAGTTGGTGGAACCCGCATTGTTCAACTACAGCAACGAAACCAACTGGAGGCAGAGCATCGACACCGTCATGGAATGGTTCACAGTGGAGGACCTCGACTTCATCACGCTTTACTTTGGGGAGCCAGACTCCTCAGGACACAAGTTCGGCCCTGAATCCACACAGAGGAAAAACATGGTCAAGCAGGTGGACAGAACCGTCGGCTACTTGAGGCAGCGTATCCAGGAGAGCGGCCTGGAGTCCAACCTCAATCTCATCATCACGTCTGACCATGGCATGGAGACCGTCATAAAAACCAACGAGATACACATCCGGACCGTGAGCAACTTCACATTCAGAGACCTCGACTTCGAACTCTTGGATTATGGACCAAATGGACTCATGGTTCCAAAAGAAGGGAAATTAGAGCATGTCTACTCAGTCCTGAAAAACGCTCACCCAAAACTGCATGTTTACAAGAAGGAAGAGTTTCCAAAGAGATTCCACTATGCCAACCATTCCCGGATCACCCCGCTTTTGTTGTACAGCGATCCAGGCTACGTGATCCATGGGGTAAGGTGCATGCTCAGGCATATTCTACTGTCCCTACTGTCACTCCTCTCCCTCTCACAGCACCCCAGCACCCACCCAGCTTTAGGCCTTTGCACTAACTGGTCTCCATACATGCAGACATAAATTCCAGCTCTTTGCGTAAAGATCTTTGCTGTTGAGAAAAGAAAGTATCCAGAAACCTTGGAGTAGGAGTTGCATGAATGCCGAATATTCATTGCAGAATTCTCTCCTAGCCTGACTTAAGGGAAAGCCCAGGATCAGGGCCAGCAGACACCTTCCCATTGGAAGCTCCTCATTACAACAAAATTTGGATGTGCCAACATTTAGGGAGGGAACTTGCAGAATGTAATTGCTTGAGAGAGATGTCTGGAGGCACCTCCACCCTCTGCAGACTTTAACACTAACAGATCAACTTCCAAAACTGAAAGGAGCCAACCAGAACCAACCATCAAATCCCACAGCTGCAGAACGTGGCGTATGAGGTGGGAGAGGTGGGGCTGTGTGGGGGGCAGTGGGGTTGGGGTGCTCACATTCCTGCTCTCCCCTCCAGAGGTACAAGGTCCAGTTCAATAAAGGGGAACACGGTTTCGACAACCAGGCCATGAACATGAAAACCATCTTCCGTGCTGTGGGACCGGCCTTCAAGAAGGGGCTGGTGGTGGAGCCCTTTGAAAGTGTCAATGTCTACGCCCTCCTCTGCGAGCTGCTGGGCATCATCCCTGAGCCCCACGACGGCTCTCTGGAGGTCACCAAGCCCATGCTGCGTGATCCGACGGACGGTGAGCAGGGGGAGTCGTGGGGGGCAGTGGGAATGGCAGCAGGCGCCAGCGGGGACAGTGGGCACCAGAAACAGCAAGAGACACCAGAAGTGCCAATGGGCACCGGGAGCGGCACTGGCAGCTCACCGGGAGCAGCATCGGGAGCTTACCGAGAGCAGCAATGGGCAGCGAGAGCGCACCGGGAGCGGCACCGGGAGCGGCACCGGGAGCGGCA
>VZTB01006927.1:0-11592 GCA_013397245.1 Thryothorus ludovicianus | reverse complement strand
CTCCCTCCCTGCCCTGCTGGCCCCCCACCGTCTCTGTTTCCCCCTCTCCTCCCTGTCCCCGCTGACCCCTCTGCACAGTCCAGCGGCAAACAGCGCTGCGGGGCCCCAGGCGAGGTGGGGGTCCCACCTCGGCTTCGCATCCCTGCGGCTGCCGTCACACACTCGGAATTGCAGCACCCCGGCCACTCGTGGGAGCACCCGTTACGGGGGAGCCCCGCGCCGCNGTGCATAAAATATCGGGGCTTAAGACTGAGGGGCCACTATAGCCCCCCACTGCCTACCCCGTCCCACAGGCTCTGGATCACCTCCCTCTCTGGCTTTTGCCGCAGCAACCTGGGGCTGGATCCAGGTTGGAATTCTCTCCCAGCCATGCCAGGCAAACCAGGTTCTGCCCTCCCACCTGGATGTTTTTTTTCTGACGCGGTGAAAATGGCACCGCATTCCAGCTCCAGCTCCTGCTGGTGCGGACTCAGCCACTGGATCCTGCCATGTCTGCAGTTACTGCATGAAAGCTCAGCCGAGCCCCTGAATTTCTTCCCCGGGAGAATTTTACGGGCCGATCAAGATGTCCTTAACATTCCCTTCGGAAGGCCGGGCACCCCCGCGCCTCATTCTGGGGCTCCCCGCGCCCCTCGCCATCCCCTCGTCTCTGCCCGACTCCTCTCCAATATTTCAATGTCTCTTTTCAGCTACCGGAGGCTGTTCCACGCGAAAGCGGGCTCACCAGTGCCACACACCGAGCAGTACCGCCGCCCCACTCTGCTTACGGTCCCCTGCACACATGGGGAGCCCTCACCGGCGCCGGT
Organism: Thryothorus ludovicianus; assembly: GCA_013397245.1. NCBI lineage: Eukaryota > Metazoa > Chordata > Aves > Passeriformes > Certhiidae > Thryothorus > Thryothorus ludovicianus. The sequence goes on along the minus strand of VZTB01006927.1, from coordinate 10,786 downwards.
GCCGTCCCTGTCCCTGTGCCTGTGCCTGTCCCTGTCCCCCGCCCGCCAAGTGACACAGCTCCCGCTGGCACCAAGAGCAGCGGTGGCCGCCGCGGAGGTTTGTCGTTAAGTCCTCGGGCAGTGTTGGTTGTGTACGGGAGCAGAGCGATCCCCGACCGAAAAGCGGGTGCTGGCGGGGTCCTCCCGCCCCCGGGTAGGTTCAACCTTGGCTCCTCGGCTCTTCCTGCCGTGGTTCCCCTCCGGGAGCAGCCAAACGGGGACACTTCGGGAGCCCTTTGAGAGCTCACCCTGCCCCGGCGGGGGAAGGTCCCGGGACCCCCGAGGGACGGCTGAGCCCCTCAGCCCCGCACCAAGCGGCTGCCGGGCTGGTTCTCTGCAACAACCCCAGCTCATCGCAGCCCGTTGTGTGACTGAGCCCCTCGCAGGACGCGATCCCAGGGACCCCCATGCAGGTTCCCCGCCCCGTGGAACTCCAGCTCTCCGCGGGCTGCGCTGAGCCTCCGGCTGACCGCTCGTAGCCCACGGCCGCGGGGGTGCTGCTGCTCTCGGCTCCTCTGCCGCCCCCCAGCTCTGCGTCCTGACCTCCCAGCGCTTGGGACGTGGCACCAGCGGCCATTCTCAGTCACAGAGACCGTGGGCGGCGAGCGGGGGGAGGCACGGGGCAAAGGCAGGAGGAAAGAAAGCAAAGTTAAAATTGACAGCCCGGGAGCAGAGAGACAATGCCACGACCGAGACTTATTTGTCACATACTCAGGCATGAGATGGAAGGAATTCGTGTGATAATGCTCGTCCCTGCTCCCAGCCGCTGCTGCTGAACCACAAATTGCTGCTTGCAGCACAAAATATAGAAATGGAATATATCAGATTAGATGCCTTCTTGTTGGGGCTCTGCTCTAGGAGTTATTTCTAAGTCCGGAGAGTTAAAGCATTTTGAAGCAGCAGAGCATCAAACCCTGAGAAAGTGGGTCTGCTTCAGGTGGCGGAACTACAAAAAGGAAAAACATCAGGAAAGCAGCTACTGTGGAGCCAGTGAAAGATTTTTCAAAGCAGAGAGAGAGACACCCAGGGAGGGCTCTTCTCAGCTCGGGTTAAAAATGGCTCAGGGTCAGGTTGAGCCCTTAAACTCGAGATAAGGCATCGTTCCACCAGCAGCCGGGGAGAGGGGTGGCACCACTGATGTCCGACCACCGCAGCCTCTTCTCTGCACAGCCCAGCATGAATCCCCCTGGTTTGGCTGCTTCTGGTGACTTCATGGCACAAAGAACACAGGAGGAAGAAGGACAGTGTCACGGCTGGATCCAGTGCGCATTCCTGATGCTAAAATGACAGCCTGGCTTGAACCGCACGGTGAATGGGTGGGTGCAGCGGGGACAACGTTTCAGCCTTCATTTTTCAGCCGTGTGGAAGTACTAACGTGTGAAAATTAACGTTTCCGAGCATATGTGAATATTAGCATTTATTCTGTGTTTTGAGATGCTTCGGTGGCTCCTTAATACCGAACAAAATTCCCCTTTCCGAACCGTGTATTTGGTATTACTAAGAACCTGATGCTCCATTGTTTTTTTTCTTGCAGACAAAATAGAAAGTATTTCTCCCTGAGCTTGAGGAGCCCGTTCCCCTCAGTGGGAAGGGGCATCCGCCTCCGGGGTAGAGCAGATGGAGCAGCACCAGGTTAGGGAACCAGGAATTCAGAGGGGGAACCCCCCCCAACCCTCGTCTTCGGAAACACCATGGCCAGCCTATCACAAAGGGCATTTTCAGGGGGTCGGGACAGCTCTCCCCAGTGCCGAGGCCGAGGGCTGCCCGCCCCTCTGTCGCTCCCCGCGTTCCCCGGTGCGGTTTGCCGCCCCTTTCCCAGCGTGCCGCCCGGGGATGCGCCCTTCCCGCATGGCACAGCCCACGCCCGCAGCCCGCCGTGGCCATTTTAGCCCGCACTCGCCCCCGCCGCTTCCTCGCTCTCTCCAGCGGCTGCGGACAGGTCCCGCCCCGGGGCTGGCGTGACACGGATCCGCGGAACATCCCCAGGAGCAGCCTGATCCCACCGGCTGCCCCCGCGCTGAGCGCTCTCCCCCCGCCACCGGCGGCACCGGGCGGGCGGGAAACGCTGAACCCTAAATTGCTGTTCCCGGCTCTGGGAGCTGCCCCTGGGCTGCTGCAGCCAAGGGATAACGTGACATTTGAGTCATCCTGATTTTCCTATTCTTGTTTCATAAACGAAGTGACACCTTCTCCTGCTGGGCATCAGGGGAGGGAGAAAACACGGGATCCCTGAGCCCTTTCCTGGGGTAGGTTGTTCCCTCTGTGGCTCATTTCACAGCCATTACCAAACATTCCCATCCCTTGTCCTGTACATCCCAGACTTATCCCCGCTGAGGATAAAGACGAAGCACTCAGGGGCTTCCCAATTACCAAATCAAAACATGAAGAATTCCCAACCAGAATTCTTCATATCGATATTAAATGCATGTTTGTTAAAGCTTTCATCAGCTCAGACCCTCAGTTCAGGCTTCTCTTAATGCATTTTCCAATAATATCCAAGTCTTCGCCCTGGCTGCTACAGCACAAGAGCAATACCTCTAAAATGTTTAGGTTATCACCTTTCTCACCTCCAACTAAGACCTCCTGACTGAAGCACTTCTATGCTGTGGAAGCTGTGTCCACATTCAGGCCATGGCAATGCACAAACTCCCTGAAAAACGGGAGTGTGGCCATGCCCCTCTTCTCACGAGCTTCCTGGGACAGAGCCTGCAGCACTGGCGAAGCTCAGCCTCGGTGACTTGGCCGGGTCAGTTCCTGTCCCCTCACCTGGTGCCAGCGCCGTTTCTTGTGAAAGGGTGCTGCTGTTTGACAGGGCTCTTGGAGGGTTTGGGGACCCTGGAGGGTTTGGAAATCACGGAGGGTTTGGCAGTCGGTGATCAAATTTCCTTCCCTCCCCACCCTGGAAGGCCAGGGCCTGCTGCCAGCAGGGTCGCCCAGGGACAGCACAGCCCAGCGTGCCCCAGTCCCAGCTCCCAGGATCCAGGGTGCTTCCTGCTGTGTCACACAGCATGTTTTATATGCCTGCTCCTGCGATAAAAATAAATCATCATGTTTGCAGTTTGCTTTAAACTACATCAAGGTGTCAGCTGAACTGACAGCTCCTCTGAGAAACGACCTCAGGAGGTGCTGGCAAATGGCTCTCAGGTGAACCTGGGATCTCCCCCCACAGCAGGAGGCACCAGTCGTTCCCAGCCTGCAGGGAGGAGACCCCAGCCCTCCTCAGCCCTGCCAGGGTCTGGCCCAAACTTTCATCACTACAGAGACCCTCCTTTCTCTCCCGTTTGCACTCAAAGGTCTGCCATGCAGCGACACCCATTCAGTCTGCTCAAGACTCTGCACGCTGGCACAGACCCAGAGAAGGCTCCCACGAGCAGCTGCACCACAGGTCCCTCTTCCCTTCCCGACCTCTATTCCTACCTACCACCAACCTCTTTTCCTTCGCTGGAAGGCTGCACACACCTGACCACAGCCACCTTGGCCTCTCTCTCAAGTCCCCCGTCTTGTTCCCCTCTCCTGTCACCCCCTACAGCAACCAAGGGGGTCCCTACTCAGGAGTGCAGTGAGGGGGCCCCGGGAGCTCAGCCCCCATTTCCATCCAACCTCTTGATCACACGACAGCTCTCCCTTGCTGCTGCCTGAGGCTGGGCCATGCCACAGACCACGGCTAGGTCAGACACTGCTGCCCCAGCCATCTCCTGAATGTGTGAGATGCTTCAATTTGCCAGCAATGGGATCCTCCCCAGCTCAGGGTGCAGGCAGGAGCTTTTCCAGGCACCGGGGATTGCCAAGAGCCACTCCACGAGGCTCTGGAAGCACCTGGAGATGGCCTGGGCTGTGCTGGCTCTGTGCAGCTGCCTTCCTCTTCTGGTGCAAATGTAAAGAGAGCTGTGTCCTTGCGGCCATCTCTGACATATCTCATGTGAATCTGGGCTGAATCCAAATGATCTTATCTGTGGAGACACTGAGAATTTCCTACTACCAGGCTTTTTTGGCTGCTCAAACCAGAGACAGCTCTGTAGGATGGGAGAGATGAGGCAGTTCAGGACTGGGGCAGAAGTGGGGAAGGCCCCTCTCCATCCCCTTGACTGTTGTCCCAGTTTGGTCAGAAGATTGCACCTCCCACAGCTGCTGTCCCACATAGAGGGATATCAACCTCACCAAAACCCAGCAAACATCCTCAGTGGCTGCTGGATGCAGTTTTAGGTAAAATGGTTTATAGCAGCTGACACGTGTATGGCTGTGCTCAAGGGGACAAGCCTAGAAAAACAACCCAAGCAGTGGCCTTCTCTTCCAAAATGTGGCCATGAATGCTTTTTCTTGTTGCTAATTTCTCCAATGGGGGATGGCTGCTGAGATCACATTCAGCAAAGTCACACCGTCACCTCCTGACACTGCATGGGAAAACGAGAGAAGAATAGGAAAATGCACAAAATGCACACAATGGATGCCTGGAGGAGCTGCCCCCACCTATGTATGAGCAAAAGCACTGAGTGCCCCAACTGCCAGGGAAATCTTCCACTTCCCATTGTATATACTCACCTCCACTTTCTGCCCTTCTTAAGAAGTTCCTCTCCCATTCCCAGCCTGCGCCTGAAGTCTGGACCCATTCTCAGACTGATCTTCCAGTTCCCATAAGAGTGTTTCTTACCCTGATTAAAACACATCAGCTCTATGTTTTGTGTTTATTGAATATCCTTCTTCACAACAGCCTCTTCACGCCACGGAGGGAGACCTTCCACCCAGCGCTGGGGCCCACATTGCCCCTGTGCCATGGTCATTGCCTGGGGATGGTGTTTCCATCACTTTCTGCGGAGCAGGGCTTGCACTGACACCTCCTGAAACCACACAGGGCCATGGCAGCTGCTGGTGATGGAGCTGGATCCCATCCCAGTGCTAGTGCTGATACTGGTACCACCGTGGGGAGGGGAGAACCTGAAAGGATCAGCTCAGAGCTGCAGCCCCTCCTCTGTGCATGGCCGTGGAGCCATCAGGCCCTTTCAGAAGGGCTCAAAGACGAACACAAATTCTCCTTTTACATCAGCAAATGTTTGTCTGGAATAAATCCAAACCAAGCAGAGGTTAACACATTCCTGGGAAATACATTAAATGTAGCGTGCACCATTCTTCCTAATGGAGCGTGGTGACGCTGCATCTTGCCCTAGATCACTCTGATAACCATTGGAAGTCACCGTGGACTCCACATTAATTTGCTCAGTAACAGGCATTTAGGTTTGATGCATTTACTAGGGAAAGAGCAGCAGGAATAAGTAATTCATATCCAAACACTTCATTCCACCCAGACAACCGATCCAGCAAGAGAAGGGCGCAGCTTTTAAACCAGTAACTACTTATCGCACCTTTCACAGCACAGGAAGCTGCTGGAGTTGTGATAAACATGATCAAACTATTAAAGTAAGAAATATCTGGCCGTGTGGTTTCCGGGAAATGGTGCCTCAAACCAGCCACGGCTGCTGCCGGCACAGACGGTGCTTCAGGGGCTTCTGCAGCCCTGGGGGTGGTGGGTGCAGGGAGGCAGCTCACACGCACTCAGAGGGACAATGTTTCCTTAAAAACTGGCGACACAACACCCTCCATTTTCAGAAATGCTAATGAGCTGAGCTAACTGCAAACCTGCAGCAGTTATTAATTGTCCAGAGCCTCGAACACCTCTACAGCCCAGGGAAGAGAGCTGCCGAGCCAGTGATGCCCAGGCTCTGGCCCGGAGCCTGCAAGCCCACGTTCAGTTCAAACACACAAGCTATTTGTGAGAAACCCCCGTTTGTTTCATTCACCTTTGTCTGGCTAAAGAGCAAGTTGTGCCCTGGCAGCCGCCCTGCCCTGGAGCCGTGGCCCGGCCCCGCTCCTGCACTGGCTCCCGTAGCTGTCTGTTTAGCCACACTTCCCCTTTCATAAATCACATTTTGCATTCTGAGCATGCGTCTCCTCTTCCATGCCATTTTTGTTTTGAGATAATCATTAGCTTAATTAATCAAGGGAAATGCATCATTTCTGATCGTATGTTCTGATAGTGAAGCCTGGGGTGGCAGGGAAACACCTCCCACCAACCCACCCCTGGGCACCCCATGGCACAGAACGGGGTTCACCAGCACCTGCCCCAACATCACTTCTCCAGCACCCTCAGCATGTCACCCACAGAGCTCCGGTGACACGTAGTGTTGATTAAAACCCTCTTAACATTCAGCACAGCTATCAGGCAAATGTTGATTTTAATCAGAGTTCACCATTTCCACTTGGGTGGAAATACCTCGGGTGCATAAACCACCAGCCTTGGGGACTCTGTGCAGGCAGGTGAACACTCCAGCACTGAACATCGCCCAAGTTGCCTTTGGCTTTGGAGCATCAACGAAAACCGTGGCAGAACCAAGCTGTCAGCACTGACCCTGCCCACGGAACCACCTCCCAGCAGCCATTCCCACCACAACCTGAACTACACCAGAGCAAAACCTGCATCTGCAGCAATGGTGTCCACAGGGGCTTACCCCACTTGGGGACAAGCCTCTTTGGCTGTTCCAGCTGGGAAAATGGCATCCACATACCCAACGATTACTTTTCCGCCAGTTTAATCCAAACTGCATTGGAAAGTGCTGCAGCTCAGGCAAAACTGTTGTAGGCAAGACCTGGGGTAAATGGCACACACAGGGGGTCCCACTGTGACCCACAACTGGCTGGATGCTGTCCTGCCTTCCCACAGACACCGCACAACCCTCAGATTTACAAAGCAACAATTACCAAGATGAGTTTGGAATTTATGTAAATGAAACGACACCTGGGAAGCCCAGGTGGCCCAGAAGTGGACAGCACAAGATGGAGGGTTATTTGTGCTGTGGGAACAGCCTGGACAGAGACACGGTGACAGCAGGAAGCAGGGCTACCGCTCACCCCGTGGCTCAGGCAGCTCAGGTATCACTGCAGAGTCCACCTTACCTGAACCAATTAAATTTGCTTCTCACAAGCTCGTGGCTTTGGTCCACACACATTAACGTGCCATCAACAATATTTCAACCAAGATCTTTGCTGGAGGAGACATCGACTTTGACCAAAAGCCCAAGAGGAGACAGGCTGGCACCAGAGCCAGTTCTGCTGGCAGCAGAGCCAGGTTTGGAGGGCGGCACTGCCCAGGCACTCAGCTCTGTTTGGAGAGGTGACAGGAGGTCGCTGGGGGGGACAGAGACTGAGACCACCATGCTGTAAGCCCTCTTGCAAAAAATTAGCCCTGCATTATGTCTCCAGTAGACTCCAGCAATTATTAATCTTGTTCAGAGATAGCTGCAGCTTTCTTGGTGGAATTTGGACCATCTTCCTCTCTGGAGACATTCAACTTCTTATCTAACTGCGACCCTCCCCAGCACTGGGATGACACTGCTGGGATGGTTACTGACACCCATCACTGTGCCACTGCCCCTGCCTGCACTTCCACAGCTTTCTGAGGTTCCCATCCCAGACCTCCCCCAGCCTGCTCTGGAGGAGGCCAGCCCTGCCTCAGCCCTGCGGGAGGGAGGCACCACACCTCGCTGCCCACCCACGGCACAGGGTGCCCTCAGCACTGCGGGCACGACACTCTTGGGGTGAAAACTGGATTATATTCAAAATGCTGCACCTCGGAGCAAATGTTTTAACCTGCAGGTCCTGGCTCTGGGGCAGCCCAGCTGCAGCCTGGCCAAACACGGGACCTGCCACCCGTAATGCTGTAACAAATGCACTCAAATTCCGGTAGTTTTTGTAAAGGTTTATAGTCCTTTGCCATGATTGCATGATACATTTCTTCCCCTGTGACACAGCTCTCAGACCAGGATGCGCCGCTGGCAGCTTGCAGCAGCTGGGCTTTGCACTCCGATCTACACTAGCTGCAGAACATCAAATGCACTTTCAACATCTCCATTTAATATTTACATTCAAGCAATTAATAATTGGAAGCTTATAGTTTAGACATTTCTAATAGCAGCAATTTCTATAATAGCTCATTTAGCTTTAGATAACGATTTTTTTTGCACATAGAAACACCACATGTGTACAGTATCAAAAAATATATACGGGATGGTCCTGCGGGTCTTGGGGAGGGCAAGGGAGCAAGACTAACAAATGCTCAATGGTTAAAAAGGAGAACAGAAAATAGTCGTTTGATATAGTTTATAAGGTGATCTAGGGACTCCATAAATCTAGGCTTTATATTTCATTATATAAATACCTACAAATAAATATATTAGCGTGGCCGGGGAGCGGCCAGCTTTCAGCTCAAACAATACATTTCAATAACACCACGTACAAACGGGAGCAAGAATCACTTGACAAGTTAGCACTGTTAAAATATATAATACTATAACTCTGAGTAACTGGTAGGTCCCATCCTTGTGTGTCCCACTGCCTGCAGGTCCTGGAGCAGCCCCCAGCTGCGGGGCGGGAGCAGTGGTGAGGTCACCTGATGTGGCAGGGACGGCCACCGTGCCTGGCCCTGTCCCGGCGTCCCCTTGGTGGAGACGGCGGCCGCCGCGGCGCGGGCAGGGGCTCGTGGGCTCCGGGAAAGGGGCACCAGTACCTTGGAGGGAGGCTGGGGGGCCGGTGGCCCCGGGATGGGCGGGCAGCTCCCATGGGGAGCGGCTGCCATCCCACCTCACACCGTCACGTACTCCTTGAAGGTCACAGTCAGGCAGTTCGCGGTCACATCTGTGATAATTATATTCCCAAAGAAGGGCTTGAATTCCTGCAGGGGCTCGGCCTCCTCCTCTTCTTCCTCCTCTGCGGCCTCCTGGGGCTGTGGAGGCTCCGGGGCGAGTTTCTCAGCCGGTGGAGGTGGCGGCAGCTCCGGCTTCACCTGTGCCAGGGCCAGCTCACCCTCCGGCCGCGGCTTCACGCAGCGCAAGTCTATGGGCTCGTCCAGGTCCGAATCCAGCAGGATGACCTCCGGCTGGGCGGGCGGCTCCGGCCGCTCGGGGGCTGGGGGGCTGAGGCAGGTGGGGGCACTGATGCTGCGGGAGGTCAGGCGCTTCTTGCCCGGCTCCCGCTCCGCGTGCGGCTCCGACAGGCAGCGCTTGCGTGAGCTGGCACTGGAGAGGTTCAGTCCCATGGAGGAAGGGCTGTGCTCGCACACAGGACTCAGGGACCAGGGCACAAGGTCCGGCTTGGTAGTGAGCTGCAAGGGCTGCTCCGCTGGAGGAAGGGGCAGCTCCTTGGCCAAGGGAGTCTTTTGGGGACCTTCCTCCAGCTCTGCAGCGGGCTGCCGGCTCTCACCCTCTGCTTTACTCAGGGCATGGCTGCCCACCACCCTCTCCTCCCCTGGCTTCCTCCAAGCCTCTACTTTCTCCTCCCCACCCTTCTTAGGAGTCCTCTCCTCTGCAGCCCGCTTCCGGGGAGGTTCCCCGGACTTGATCTTCACTGCCTGCATGCCGTTCTCCATGTACTTGCTCATCACAATCACAATGCGCCCATTCTTGTTTTTGTTCTTGACGATCTTCATCTTTCCCCCAAGGCCATTGCTGGTCACCCTGTCCCGGGGGGGTGGCCCGGTACCACTGGACAGGTTCTTCTCGGCTCCATTTTTGCTCTCTGCTGTGAGGTTCTTGACTGGGCCCAGTAAGTTTTTGGCTGGGCCATGAGCCCACTTGTCTGGGTGGGTGACCAGGGGGGTCTTGTTATTGTCCAAGCAGGCCTGGCCCTGTGGCTCTTTGCTGCTGGGCTGGTAATGAGACTCGTACATCTTGGGGTCCGGCTGGTAGTGGTGGTGCTTCTTGCTGTTCAGCTGGTAGTAATACTTCCCCTTGCTGTGGGACTGGTGCTTCATGCTGCTCTCCTTGCCATTGGGCTGGTACTGGTGGTGCTTCTTGCTGTTCAGTTCATACTGGTGCTGCTGGCTCTTGCCAGAGGAGCTGAGGTCCAGCTTGGGCCTGGTGTCCACGGCCGGGTCCTGCAGCCCTGTGAGGATGTTCGAGCGGCGGGCGAAGGAGGGAAGCTGCAACGCAAAACCAAAAAGCTGCGGTCAGACAGGGCTAGAGAAGAAGGTACCAGAGCTCCGACAGGTGCCGAAGGCTCCGGGGGAACCCCTGCCCCTCCAGCAGCTCTCCTTACAGGATGCTGCAGCCCAGGGCACCGCGTCCTCTCGCAGGCGGCCCCAGCCCACTCCAACTTAGAGGCTGTGCATTGCTCCAGATTAATGAAGCAATGAAAAGAAGAAAAGCCTCCTTCAATCAGCTGTCTGGGAACAGGGGCTGAGTGGGACCGCCGCCGAACCCGCCAGCAGCCTGCTAATGCCAGCCGGGCACGGGCACAGCAGGCCTGCTCCACAGCCCAGAGGGGAGGGAAGGGAGCTGGGGCACCTGCTGAGCTCAGCGCTGGGGCTCCCCGGGGCACTGCAAGGCGCCCGGGCTGCGCGCAGGCTCCTCAGCATGATGAAACCTGCTGCAAGCAGCTCCCCGGGGACGGCCCGCGGCAAAGAGCGCGGGGTGTGGGGCTGTTACCTGCACGACCAGCGGCTTTGGCTTGGGCCCCCGCTTGCGGTATCCCATCAGCTGCTCCTGCCGCTCCCTGCGGGAACACAGTGTCACGCCGAGCCCGAGGACAGCACACGGACTCCCGGCGCCACCCCCCACGCACGGCAGCTCCCGCGGTGGCAGTGACCCTGCGCGGGGGCAAGGAGGGGGCACTGGGAAGGGACCGGGTCCCGCACGAGCCGAGCTGCGGGCCGGGGGCACGGGCATCCTGTGGCAGCAGCAGCACCTTCCCCGCTGTTGCCTCC
>VZTB01006924.1:133142-153678 GCA_013397245.1 Thryothorus ludovicianus | reverse complement strand
GAAGGCGCGGAAGGCGCGGAAGGAAGGAAGGAAGGAAGGAAGGAAGGAAGGAATCGCTCTGACTTTACACCGACTAATTGTCCATGTGGTTATGCTAGCTCACCAGGGTTTTCCCACCTCACCAGGATTTTCACATGGCTTTCTTACCTGAAGAAAATGGTCACTAAATCTGTCTCTAAGATTTGTACAGGTCCCCAATAAGATATACATTTTTCTAGAGCTCATCCAGTCATTTATTGCACCCATTCCCTATTTCCTGGGAAGTATAACATTGGAATTGCTCCTTTATTCGCAGGAATATATCAAAGTAACGTAAACCTAGGCTGTGCAAGGGTTTTGGAGGAATAGCTACAGTCCAAGAAAACTCTAGAAAAAAATACTGCAATTCCTACTCATTGCCTTGTCCTTCCTTGTTGTTACACACTTCTCTTGCAGAGATGGCCAATATATTTGGTGAGGGATGGCAGGAAGAGGTCATTGGGATGCATTTTCACTGAGGTTAAAAGTTGCTTCACTGAATATTTCTCAGCAGAACAATGCAAACCCCCCACTGTAAATGAATTACGTTTTCTAATTTTAAAAAAAAAATTGATTATGATTCTAATTGAGTACTTAGAAGAAATAAACTGCATGGAAGTAAAGCTAATATTTTTAATCATGTGCTTTGTTAAATAATGAAGCTATTTTGTTTTTCTGTCTGGGCTTAAGTAAAAGGGAAAACAGAAAAAAAAGGATTTTCTTTTCTATTTGAATTCTATTTAGTTTTATTTTGACTGAACTGGGAGGAAAACAGTGGAGGCCTTGGAAAAGACAGTTTTATCAGTTCAACTAGTACACTGAAATATATCACTTTTGCATGAAAACTGATGACACTAAGAATGGTTAAAGAAAGGAAAACTCATATGTCTACCAGTTGCCAGCATTTTTAACTAAGGCAGCATTTACACTAAAATCTTTTATTTTTCTTGTTATTAGTAACCTTTCTAGGGTCCAAGGTTTCCACAAATTTCTGTTTCTGCTTGTAAAAATCTATAGGAAATCAAAACTCAAGACATTTTGGGAAAACAAAAAGTATTAATATTTTTGTACATTTAAATCATATGGAAAGGCAGATAAGTCACATCATTTTATTTCTAGAACTATTCTTAATAATCCTGCATATTTAAGCTGAGGAACACATTATAAATTAGTCCTAGATACAATATACATATTAAGTTTCATTTTTTATAAGTTCATATTTTCATAGAAAGTATAATCAAGCAATCTATCTTACTTTCAACTCAGCAGATTAAAATAATCTCTTTGAGTCCTACCAAGAAAGAATTGTACAAATAGTTTATCATGCATATTTACACAAAGCTTTACTAGAAACACCTCTGCATCTACAAAGCAGCAGTGCTTCACAACTCAGCTGGGGAATTTTATCTTCCCTTCATCCAACAGTGGTATCCTCAAAAATAATGAATGCTTTGGTCGGAGCTCCCACAGTTGTTTAAGAATACCGCAAGCACTTTATTACTAATTGAATAAATAGATACCATGTGTCTTTGCTTCAGCAGCCTTTATTTATTTTATGGACATTTTTCATCAACTTACAAACATTTTCTTCTTGAAATGCTACATAGTTGAATATTCTCCATCTGGGATGTTAATACTCGGCATGAAGAAAAGGAAGTCAAAGTGAAAAAAAAAAATGTAACAACATTTCTTTGACTCCCATGTCAGTAGTACCAATTAGCTACATTAATTTTCCATCTGCTTTCACTAAAGAATACATGAACAGCTGCATCCTACAGGAAGACAACCTGATGCAGCCAACAGAAACTGTCAAGCACCTGGTCATTTCCTGTCACTAGCTCCACTACTGCTGCAGATGTCAAATCACACAGAGTTTGCCAGCTAGCTTTGTACAAACTCTACTTAAAAAATTGCCGCTTTTTTGCTTTCTCTTAGTAAAATCTCCTTGCCTATTGATCTGACTGGTTTGTATTTATATTTTACTTTATGTGAATTGTATTGGACTTCAAAACACTGTATGTCTGGAAATGTATGGGCTTCACAGTCTCTAAACAATAAGGACACCAAACTAATGCTGCAAATTAAAGACAGATAAATGATTTTGTTTGGCATGGTCTAAAACTGCTGTTAATTGGTAATATATATTGTGTTGGGCAGTTGCACCTAATCTATTTTTTTTCTTAAAGGAATACCTATCTCTTTGCCGTTATGTTTCACAGAATATCAGACAAACTTACTCATTCCTCAAATTTAAAAGGAAACACTATTTTAGACCCTCCTCCTCCCCACCACACCACCCTCCTAGAAAAAGAAAATAGCTATTATGGAGATGGATAACTTCAAAATATCTGACTAGCTGATTTGTAGAAATGGAAGTATTGACATTTTCAGATCTTTTGCATGAAGCACAAAGTTCCTTGCAAAATACGTGGACCTATTGCAACTGCCTTCTGCCAAAATTCTTGAGGGAATACCTTTCTCCTTCTTCATTGTTGAAACAATCTTTCTAATCACATGGCATTGTTCAGCTCTCTGTCTGAATCAGTGGAAGACTTACACGGAGATAAGACCATCTGTAGTGTTAGGCAGAGAGTGAGAATGCTTTCTAGAACTGTCAAGGGAACTAGATTTCTAATCTTTTTAAACTCAAGGATTGTGAACCCTGTAACTATGACCTTTCTTATCAGGAGATTACCTAACTGTAAAAACTACTTGCCTTATTAAATTTGCTGATACCATGCCTGGAGTCTGCAGAGCCCTGAATATAAGACCATCTTAAAGACTATCCTTTAGAATGGTTTCTAAAATCTATATTTCTTCTAGTTCCATACGGTCCGATAAATTGCCTTTCTCCCCAGTTTCTCCAGTAATCATCTAAAACAACTGTTACAACGTAGGTTTTTTATTGTATGGGCATGCATGCACTGAGAATGCAGCCAGGGTTTGCTGCCAACAGAGCTGTGCGTAGAAATAGGGAGGATCCTTGAACAGGCTGTGTTCTGTGAAGGTCTCTATTTCAAAGACTGTGCCTGTGTTGTCCTCCCAAGTCATCAGCAAACAGAGACTCACAAAAACAGCAAGGCCACGTCTGTGTGGGAGCCTGGGGCAGGCTCTGGGGGACAGCCTTATCTGAGTTATGCCGGCATAGCTGCAACAGTGCAACCCAAAACTTGTGTCAGGCCAGCTCACGCTAGGACGTGCAGTGCAGCAGGAGCAGCCTCTTTGTGCCCCTTGACTGGGAAAGACAGATTTTATGCCACAAAAGCATTACTATCTCCCATTTCTACACAAAAATTTGTGAGTTTCCTGCACTTTCAACAGAAGGACTTGAAATAAAGGGGTTAGAACTATGACCAGGTACCTTAGCTATTTGCAGGTGCTCATCCCATGAAAGCCACAGCATAAGTTTAAAGACATTTTGTAATTTCAAGACACTTTGTAAGTTCTGGGTGAGCTGTTTCATCTCTCTCTCCTGTGTTCACACCCGTCCCCCAAGCACCCCCATTTTTTCCTTTCAAAGTTGACAGCTATGCCATTTTTCGGTCTAAGCTCAAGGAGACAAAAATCCCAAATCATTTGGATTCTGATTGATGATGTTTTAAGTAAAACTGAATAAAGAATGAGAAATGCATATGATTGGTATTCAGCAAACTAAAGTTGTGATAGTGATTATTAAAATTCAGTGCTCATAAGACACTTAAAGCAAGTTCTATTATGGTATGTTTTTCTAGTCCTCAAAACATCCAAATATCTGTATCTATGAAAACATTAACTTTTTAATATAAATATATAACTTTTGAAAATAATATCTGAAGCTAAAACTTCAGATATTTCTTAAGCCATATTTAGAGCCTTGAAGACAAGTATATAGATGATTAATTTTTAGATCTTGAAATATTAGGTTATCTTGTTAGGATGAATTTTTTTAATCAAAATGTAAAAACATATCATTTATGTGTACCTTCTCTCTTCATAATCCATTCTGTCGCATACTATCTCCATCCTGTTTGTCTCTTTCAGGCAATTTTCCTTGTCGGTAACTATAACATGACAAAATTACGCTCTAGATCTGAGAACAAAAGATCATAGTAGGAGATTCTGTAATTAATTTTCAGAGCTAATATCCATAAACCAAAGATTAAGCTTCATCAGATATTCTTATTCATTATTGGAACTACTTGTGCAAGGTTTATCCTCGGCTCCTATTCAACACCTTCTATACTTGCCTTATCTGTATCTGGGCTCCTGTTTCAAAATATTTATAATAGATGTACCATTGTCTATAAAACCAGCTCCTGAAATTTTTGAAAGTCTGCATCTATTCAGTAATTTCCCAGCTCTAGCTTACCCTCCATAAACATTTCCCAAGCATCTGGTCCTTATTAGTATCCCATAACAGTGTAACTGTCTTTTTAAGACTTTTTTATGATGACAAAATCTCTGATAAGGACTCCTAGTAAATCAAGGTTTATCACTATACCCTCTGCCGTAGCAGCAACCCTCTAAAATACACGAAGAGCCCTTTGAAAATTGTACTAGGTTGCGCAAAGTATCCATTAGACACACATAAAGGTACATTGTATATCCGATTGGGTAGCAAGAAAGAATGGAACATCATGGCAAAAGCAGCTCTTTTTTTTGGTGAGGGTCTGTCCAAGTAAATAATTTGATTGTACTTGCTGACTCACAAGAAGAACCAAATGCTGCAAAGCAGGGAGTTGTGTCAGACAGAAATGAGGAACAAGAATTCAATGTTATAAGCTGAAACACAGACAAGTGTATTACCCTGCACTTCTTTATTAAGGAAATAGAAGGACAGTGAACCTGTTGAGGAAAGCTTATTTTTATTTCTTTTGGTGTATAATTCCACCCATTTTGCAGTCTTTAAGCTCATCATATTTTGTCATGTAGTAAAAGTTCATGCTCTGAAGCATCAATGTGTCTAGATACAAAGGAAAGCTCTTTTAATTCCATAATTGCCACTATATAAAACATATGCACAAATATATGGCATCAGTCACTAATTTCTTGGGTGTTTCCCATCTACTGTAGGGCTCTGCTGGAAGAAGTGTTGGAACAATAAGGAAATATTTAACACATTTCTTATTAAATGGAATGCCTTTCATTTAATCCCTATGGTTGCTTCCAGGCTAAAGGATAACAGCAGTAAAAACACACCATTAGAGAAAGGTGGATAAGTAATGGAAAATTGTGCATTCACACGTGGAAATGTACCAGGAGAAAGAGAGAGCAAAGGAGAGAGAATGAGTGGGAGAGAAGAGAGGAAAAAAAGAAGACAGTGGTCATTCAAAGAGCAGGAGAAGCAGTGGTTGAAAGGTGAAAAAAGAAACTTATTAGACAGCTCTGAGAAGCTACACTGGAGGAACAGAAAATGCAGCTCTAAGGCATTGCTGTGAAAACCATTGGCTGTGGTGTCAGTTTTGATGTGGTTCTATCTTTGGCTGCTGATGTGGCTGCTTGTGCTGCTCACATCACTCCCACAAGCCTGAAGGAGAAGGCAAAAGCTTTGCAGTAGCATTGGGTAGGTGTGAAAAAAAACAGTCAACAGAGCAAAGGGACTGTGAGGGGGAAGAAAATTTTTGCCTGTGAGGATATGTCAAGCATGTCCCTCTAGCAATTCATTGTTTAAATCACCAGAACAACAGCTAAAGCTCCTCCAAGCAGTAATGTGCTGTGCTGTGCTGTACTGTGCTGTGCAGGGATTTAGAGTGTCTTGAGTACACAGGCTTGTGCCAGGAATTGTCAGCATCAGTTAAAATGCATGATGTTGGATTGAAGGATTTGTGCTAGTTCTATGATTAAGGCTTTATACAGGAAACTTCAGAGCTTTATTATAAAGATTTCTTAAGGAAGAAAGTGAAAAGATAGTGCTCAGTAACTAATTTCAGACACTGCAAGCCAAGATGCTCAGTGGATGTCAAATATGTTCATATCAGTCAACCAGGTTTTGGGTTTTTTCCCACTTTCAGTGCTATAACTACTATATAAGCAAAATCAACTGCTATAAATTAATTCATCATTCTATTAATCAAAGCAGAGGGACCCAAGGCATAACTTACTAGCTATGTGTGCATGACAGAAACTAAAAGAAGTGAAGTTAATTAAAAAGAGATGAAAATATGAATTGATAGTTTTTCCATGGTTGCAATTTTTTCTTATCACCTTCTATGCTCTTTCTTGATGCACTCATGTGTAAAATAATGCTACTACTTGAATCAGTCTTCCAAATTCCTTTCAAGTTCTGCTGTGCACTCCAACCTTTAATGACAAGCACTTAAACAAAATGTACTGTGCCACTGGATTTACTGTGAACCTCTTAAGAGATTCTTCTGGTCAGCAAACTTGCTCGAAAACATGACAATCCAGCCCTTTTCTTTAAGCTGTAGAGGCAACTTAAATTCTTAAGTTGTAGAGTGAATTTAAAATCACTGGAGAAATCAAATGTAGGAAATTAAAGCAGCAAATCAACAGAGGAAAGGTGAACAGAATTAAATGTTCAGTGATTTAACTGATACCATCTCTGATCATGGATACTTGATGTGAACTTCACCCCTCTTACTGTAAGATCATTAGTGATACAATAGCATTTTAATACACATAGTAAGACTAAAACTAATCTTAATAGGTTTTTTATTCATATGACATCATATGTCTGTAGTGAAATAACTGGATATAAGCTATATCTTTTAAAAGATTTCCAGGTAACTTTATTTCTGATATGATCACCTAACAGGTAATAGACAATAACAAAGCCGTGTCCAGATATACTTTTTTCCCTTAAAACCAGTTAAGAGCCCATATATTTAAGCCATAGTCCTTATTTCACAGGACCAAAACTAACTACAAACTTGTTAAATAATTTTTGACTTTAAAAAACCTTAAAACCTAAAGCTAAACAGGTAATCTTTGAAGAAGGCTTCAAGAAAATCAAGGAAGAAATATCGACAGTAGCTATGCCCTTTTTCATTTCATGGGTTGGTGAGATGGGTGTCCACCTGAGAACACCTCTCCTGTCCCCCTGATGAGCATTTCACATGGCATCCCTTGCAGCACACTGCTCCTGTCAACAATGTGATCCATCTCCCTGTTCATATCTTGTCAACCTTACTGAAGTCTCAGTGCAGTGGCTTCAGTTCAGTCAGGTGCAGCAGAATAGTGCCACAAACAAAGCTGGAAGCAGCTCTGCCTCAGAGGCCCAGCCGCATGTCTGAGGCAGCAGCACTCCCCTGGGCACTCCAAGCTCTGGGTCTCCTCAGAGACAAGAGAGGAGTGAGCCCAAGCCTTGTCTCAGCCATGGAGCAGACCAGTCCCCAGACTAGAAGATGAATAACGCTGCTGCTGCAATATCAACACTAAAAACTCTCCCAAACAACAGTAGATCCCACTCAATTTGAAGCAGAGCACGTGAAGTTTTCCTCTCTCCACCCCTGATCCTCCAGACTGCCTTACAGACCCAGGCTGTAACACACACTGTGTTACCCTTTGGATGCACAGTCTCAAATGACTGTGGTTAATCATTTGACTTTTTAAGTACTCCATCCATCACCTAGTGCCAACCCCAGGCCTCCAAAGTCAGCTTTCCGCAGCTCACTGGGATTATCGCCCTCTTTGATCTTCTAGGGGAGCTGTTTCTGTGATTCTCACTCTAATACATTTCAATATAGGTTGGCAGGTTGGCAAAGCCCTAACACTTGATTTGACTAAGGCAGATAAGCACCGTTTGAACAGGCACATGGGGGTCTTTCACCTGTTCTTTCCAAAAATATTTCAGAGACAAAACACCTGCACAAAGCAGGAGAAATGTAGAGCTGCAGTGACTTTGTGTGTTATTAAAAATAGCATGTCATGGCAACTTCTTTTTTTCCCCTAGTGTGATAAAAAGACAGAAAAGTAATCATAAATATGCAGTCCTGTTTTACACAGGACTATATCTCAACCCTGAGATATAGTAATGAACTGTCAAATCACATACAGAGGCTTTCATAAGATGCAAACCTACAACTCTTGAACTTATTTTAGGTCTTTGGTTTTACTTTTGGGTGTGTCTTTTTTCTGCCTATGTCTACTGATTCCCATCTAAAAAATAACCTTAAATTTTTTCTTCTTTGCAGAAAACAGCTATGTCTTAATTTTCAAATAATTTAAGAGGAATATACATTTTCATACAGTTTTTGTACTTGACTTTTTCAGTATCTCAGCCCTGAAATACGCACATGAAAAGATCTCCTCAACCTACTCCCATTTAACAACCTCAGTGAAATCCTGCCCCATTGAACTTAATGGTATCTTAAGGTAAATGGCTATGGCATTGGACTCCTAAACTATTTCCACCATAGAGTAATCTATCAACATATGTTACACTTTGAATCTATGGATGAAAACTCTTTAAGAGCAAATCAGTGTTTTTTGCTTGCTGCTGCAACTCTATTTAATTTAAATTCTGCATTATGTATTTTATAGGTGCCATACAATGCCAGCTGAAGGTTACGACAATAAAGCAGGAAAAAAGATGAAGACTACAAAGACATTGGCAGTGTATTTTAATTCAGCTGAAAAAAAGTGACTTCTGCTTTTATCATCCTTTGTATTTGGCAAAGGTTAGAGTTTATCTTTTCACAGGCTGCCAGAATGCTGAGTAGATCCTGCCATTGTCCCAGTGAACACTGAATTGCATATTAATTGAAGATCTAAGACTTTACATCAAACAATAGAAATGTAACCAAACATTGCAGACCTGGGACAAGGATGCCTCTAGAGCTAGATGGGAATGTTTGATTTAACAAGGCCCTTTAAATGTTTCCTTCAGAAATATTGCTAAATCCCTTGAAACATTAACAGTGTTTTGTTACTGGCTGCTGCTAAAATTTTCAGGTCAGTCCAACATGCTTACTTTGTGGTCATATTCAAACGACCAGAGTTAGGAACAGTCCCAGCCTGCCAGCTCCTAGGGCTTCTGAAAACACATCATGCAGATTAAACTCTTCACCCCCTGTGAGGCCTGTTGACCATTCACTCAGGTGTGTTCTTTCTGCTCCCTGGTGAAAGGACAAATGAGATGAAGGCCATGAGAAGAGCTGCTTTTCGTCCTTCTAGGAGGTGTATGAGTGTTGAGAGGGCAGAAATCAGCTGCCAAGGGGGAGATGTGAACCAGCCAAGTGACATTTGTGCACTGCTTGAATAAACAGGTGAATTCAGTCACATTGCAGTGCATTAAGAATTTCTATCAGACACAGAAAAGAACACATCTCCAGGATATCATAGAGTATTTGTACATACATAAAATAGAGGGAATTGAATTTTTCTTCAATTGAAGATTTCTTCAATAAGAAACACTAATAAAATAATGTGCATCACTAAAAGTGGAAAAAAGGAATTATGCCAAGGAATTTAATGGATTCAAATCCAAATAAAAATTGGCCTCATAACGATTACAACATATTTGAGTTCCAGAAATTGATCAAAGCTCTTTGTCTGAATAGATTTATTCTTTTATGGAAGCTTACATTGTGTCTGGGCCTGGCTTTGCTATTCATTCCTTCTTTTATATTGCTCCTGACCTAGACTAGAGAATTTCAGAATTTTTATGTTTATTTCTTTGTGTGTGACCCCTCTCAAGTGTGATTTGTTCAAGAAAACATTGTGACTTAAATCCTCATTTAAACAACACATATAACTGGCAATAGTCAGTATCACCATGGCTTCTTAAGTTCCTTGTTTTAGAAGAAGAGTCACAAGGAGAGGCTACAACGTAGATATGGTGTCTTAATTACCTGCTAGATACCAGCACCCCTTTCGTGATCTAACTCCACCTAACTATCTCCTCTGTGCACTCTGTGCCATTCATGTAAGATATTTTACTGAACAAATCCCTACACATCATTTTTCCTCTATATATATACTTGCAAAAGGTAAATAGTGCATAGATGTAGAAGACTTGCAAGTATAAATAATTAATAATAACACGTAGTTTTAAGGAACACTCTTTTAACAGAATGGATTATAATCTTCAGCAAGCAATGGTATAATTTTAGATATGGTCCAGAAGTCCAGGAATCAGACATTTGAGTGGGAAGTAGCTTAAAGTGCTACGTATCTGCCGTAATTTTAGACTCTGAATGCTGTAAACTGCAGCCAGGAAAATTAGCATCCCAGGGTTGGATATCATCCAGAGAAGATCATCAGGCTCCAACAACTTCTTAGAGACTTACCATAGCAACTTCCATCTCTACTTCATCCATAGAGCTGACTCTTTCCTTCTGCCCAAACCTTGGGAAGGCACTCAGAGATATTTCCAGTAAATACATAGGGCACTTGACCCTTGAGACTGCACAGGATTGATGAACTAAAGGATCTAAGGGCTCTGTGTCCATATTTAGCAAACAGACTATAAGTCACAGGGCTTTATTGAATTTTTGTTCTTTTTCTTGTGGGTCTATAACTGATGTGTTACAGAGACTGTCCTGCAGCTACTGAAGCCAAAATAAAGAGGTTATGGGTTTGACTAGTCATTTGTTACCAAGTGTCTCCTCTATGTTGTTAAACAGACATAAAACCTGTGATTTTAAGACATAGCAATAAAAATGGGGAAAAAAATCAAGAATTCTTTTTAAAAACCTGATAACAGAGGTCAATTCAATGAGCTAAGACCCAGTTTGTGTAAAATCTATACACTTTTCTCCTATTACTATAGTAAAATTATTTTGACTGCTCTCTATATTTCATCGAATTTTTCCAAATGCTGGTTTACTTCATAGTTACTATTTTCAGACACTAGCATTAGACAGGCAATATGTTCTAAATATATCACAGTGCTGTTGTTGAAATGTTCAGTTCCACAGAATGTCATCTCTTAACAAAAAAAAAAGTTATAATATAAAACTTGAGTTCCTGACATAGAAGATACTATTTGTGATTTAGCATGTTCAGAGGTAACTAACAAGCCCCACCCTGATTCAAGATCTAACAATAAAAGCATGCTTCACAGATAATTCTTCCAAGACAAATTACAACTTCAAAGGCAAGAGTAGCTCCATTCACAAAACAGGACACCTAAAAAAGCTGTCAGATGGAAGAAAACATAACAAAGAAGAAGTATGACAAAAAGGAAATTTTTTTTTTCAGAGAGTACACTGCAATGTCAATTGGAATACATATTAAAATATTTTACAGAGTTTCACCTATATATTGCCACAAAAATGCAAATAAAGGAAAGACTGCACTTAGTCTCCACTATATTTTTTACTACTTTATTCATCCCTCCACTAATTCAGTCATGTTATTCCACTCACATAACTTTAATGCCATTAGTTGTGTACTGGAACTCTCTCTTCCACTCACACAAAATAGTGAATTGTTTAGCCAGTTTGGGGATAATGGTTACACAGAAGTCCCACTTGCACGAATCTGCATCCAATATATTGCCTTTTTCTCAGAAATTGTTGTCTTCCTCCTGTTAATTTTCTTGTAAAACATATTAAAAGTGCCTCCCATTCTTGTGTACAGCCACAAAGTTTAGATGGGGCTTTTCAAAGAAGTGGCCACCCTTAATTAATTACCTGTGCAGTTACACAAGCTAAGTTAATGAAGCTAATTGAGTTTTCTAAGTCACACTGTAATCTCATCTATAAAAGGGACCAATCTACTGATCTAAATATCTGGTAAGTTTTGCCTGTCTTCTAACAACGGATGGACATAATACAGATTTTTAAAATTCCTTATTTGTTTTCAGTTGGTACTTTTTTCAATGCTTTCCTATCAAACTTCACCAAGAGAAGACAGGGCATTTCCTATAAAGAATGGTCATAGTGCTGTATTTTAGGTTTGTAACAGAAACTCTTGTTTGGCAACATAGCACATATTATTTTCTCATCCTACATTTAGAAGGCTGAGAATTTGTGTCTATTGGTTAAAAACTAGATGTGGATATCCAGGACTCACCCAGATTTTGATTTTTTTTTCTTAAAATTTTTTTCTTTTTCTTTTTCTTTTTCTTTTTCTTTTTCTTTTTCTTTTTCTTTTTCTTTTTCTTTTTCTTTTTCTTTTTCTTTTTCTTTTTCTTTTTCTTTTTCTTTTTCTTTTTCTTTTTCTTTTTTGCTACATATGCAGCACTGGAATACCCAGCGTGCTTGTTTCATTATATTTCCTCCAAAGAGGAGCTCTAAGGAGACATTTATTTGGCTGCTGAATGCCCTGTATTTTCTCTCTTCACTAATCATGCATACAGTGCAATGTAGAGTTTGAACTGCTAAGCATCATGTGTCACTTTCTTATGTGAAAAAAAAAGCAGGACTGTTGCACTTCACATCAAAATCAGTGAGTTTGTAACTGCTGGGACTTTTAATGATTGATGAGAGCTTTGGCATAGTTTCTGTTTGGAAAAGAGGGCTTTGAACTGGTGGATGAAATACCAAGAGGAGAGACTTACATAATGGGCCCATCTCCCCTAATCTCCTCACCAAAGAACACACAAGGAAGAAAAACAAGGAGTCCCTTGTAACTCTTGCAGTGACGAGCGTCTCATTTAATGTATTCAGTTACTTACTAGTAGGCCAATATAAATCTAGCACAACAGTGTGCAAAGCCAGCAGGGGGTCTGAATCCTGATGTTATTTTTCCCACCAGTGAATAAATGATCCTAACCACCAGCTCCAGAAGCTCATCCTCATTAGTATGTATGAAATGAGCAGAATCGCACTGAGAGATTTATATTGTTCTGTATTCAATTTAATTAATAAGAGACGGTGCTGATTTCTGGAGGAAAGAAAGAAGCAGTGTCCATAGATTACTGTTCACCTTTCATTGCTCTTAGTGACAAAAATCTATCTCAGCATGGCAGCCTTAAAAAGTATACTCATCATTTTCTAGTTCTGCTGACATCCATTAACCAGACCTTTTAACAACATGCGTATTATAATCTGCCACCATCACTAGGGTCACTGTAGAGTTCTCATTACAAGCCCCCTACTTACAAAGTTTTAGAACTCTGATGAAAAATTTAAGAATAATCAAGGAATACTTTTTGCTGTAGTCTTGTCCACTTTTAAATTCTGGACAGAACCAACCAAAAAAGAACCACATAAATGCCGAACAAAACCAAACAAAACCAACAAGCAAANACGCCTGACAGCAATTAGTATAGGTAAAATCACTGTGAACACAGTTCCCAAGAGGCATGAATGATAAATTCATTCAATTAGCGTGAAGTTGACTGTGGAAAAAGGTGGGTTTTGTATGTCTGATCTGACAGACAAAAAGACAACACCAAAATCGGAATTTGAGCATGAAAGTTGCTGTCTCACTACACTGAAGTCAGTTACAGTTTGGCCACTGATTCAAGTGAGAGCAAGACTTGAACCTGACTTTACAGTTTAATGTCTAGGGGTCTTTTTTATTCTATTTTACATTTTTGGTTTTCCTAGATTTCTGTTTTCACAGTTAGGAGGATGGTTATTAACTGGTTAATGTTACTGATTTTGTCTTTTTTTGAGTGTTCAGGTCCCATGAAAGTCAGTGACAAAACTCCCAAACACTCCTCTAAATCCAATTATTTTTCCCAAGCAGTTTAACCCACATCAAACACAGCACATTTATAAATATAATTTGATTTTTATTCAACTGAACACCAAGCTTAAAGATTTCAATTGAACACAGGCCCAAGCAAAAATTTAATACTCTAACATCAAGTTTTATTTGTGTCTTTGACATAGTGTACAAGTAGATATTGAAATGCACATACGTTTTCTGCTGATTTTCTGTGAACAGTAATGCGTATTCCACACAGGGCTGAAAGTACAATCCAGGAAACATCCAAAGGAAGTTATTGCCAAAAGTGAGGAACAATGTTGTCTTCAGGACAGATCAAATACAGAGTTTGTCACCAAGAATATTGCTATAAATGATATCCTGGGCAATAACATGTTAATTTGTTTTTCAGCTAGTGGGAATTTCATTACTGATGGCACATAAATGAGGATGCCTGTGGTTCATTGCATACAAACTGATGTTTTCCTGCACGTCTTTTCTTCTTCTTTATGCATAGTCTTGCACTTCTCCAACTATGAGGTATTCTTCATCTACTAAACTTACACACATGACACTCTAAAAGACTGGTAAAAGGTTTGGTATGGTGGTTTACAGAAAGGACAATGGTTTGAGTCAGAAATCAAATAAGCATCTTCAAACAGCGGAAACCCACTTTTCACAGCGAGTCAAACAGACTTCTCCCAGCAGTCAGTTTCTGCGTGGTCTCTTGTCCTTTATGTTGAAACAGTGACTAATCTTCCAAATGGCTACACTCACTTCCTCTCAATTTTGTTGCACCAGTATCAGGGCAGCAGAGTGACTGAAACTCAGTTAGGCAGGACTGGAATGCCTAGGCTGTGATTTACCTGGGAGAGTCACAGTTGGGAGCAGCAGCTAGGTAATGATTGCCAGGAATGAACAAACACAGGAAGCCTCTGCTCTCCTTCCCTTGTTCCCAGTTAATAGTGCAGGCTTCATTAGCAAATGCTTTTCAGCTCTAACAATCACCAGGAAAGTCCAGACTACCAGGAGCCTAGAAGGAGCGAGGAAGGGAGGGGTGGCACCTCTCGTCATCCTCGTCAGATAGGCCAGAGGCTATCACATCTGCACACAGTAAGAAACATCCAATTCCTCACCTAACTTCAAGAGCTTCAGTGCAACTTCTTAGTGAGTCAAATCCTTTTGAATACAAACATCATCTGTACAAGAGTACAGATAATTATCTTGAAAAATCCAGACTACAAAATATGTGACTCCAGAATTCTTTATTATTACTTTCCTCCACCTAACATAATATAGGAAAAAGCCAAAAGAGAGTCCTTTCTACACCAGTTAATGGAACTAGAGCTAGAAACACCTCTTAGGAAAGGGGATTACGGTCAAGCAGACAAAGGAAAATACACATTTCTGCTCTTTTTCCTGAATAATATCTTTGCTAGACAGCATTCTCAGAAATCACACAGGAGACCGCATCAACTCCCCACTGTAACTCATAAAAACCACACTGTTCCACAAAGTTATGGTTCATCCCATGTTTTCCATATGAGACAAATAAATTTCTGCTCCTCTCTGTGAGAGACCAGAGATATTAATTCAGGTTTGGTGAGGGAAGGTGCACAAGGAGGATGTGAGATATATTTTATTTCACCTGCTGATTTCACCTTGCTCACAGCTGAGAGCCAAGAGGAGTCAAACTCCATCTAGCACACCCATCAGAGATGATGACTGTCAAGCTGCTGCCTTTCTAGACTGATCCCATGTCCTGGAGCACTGTTATTTCCTGGTTATCCTGTGTCACACTTTCCACACGGAATTGGGTCCAAATAACTTGTCAGGCTGTGTTAGGAGATGACTGACACTGATGAAAACTGCTTTGCCAAAAGCAGGACACAGCTTCTTCCCAAAGACTGTGTCCTGTCTTTCAACACATTTTCAGTCACTCTTCTGTGTCTTAGCAGGCCATAATGTGCTTGACATCAATTCCCCCTTAAGTATGTAAAAATATTCATATTGTTTAAAAGCAAGTGTAAAGGGCTAGAGCTACTCAGTCTCTCATTTCTTCTTGTTTTAATTCACTAATCTTTCAGGATTGAATGATAAAACCTGACTAAAAAGATAATTTTTGACCAGCTGCTCAATTGTCAAGGTCTAACCAACCCCACTCTTCTTTAATTGCTTTATTATAATTGCTTTATTAGATCTTGCTAATCTTTTGCTGCACATAGAGATTAGATTATTTGCTTTCCATTTTCCTTGGTCTTCTTTCTACGTATCTCCTTCCCCTACTATGCCTCTCTTGTTTCCCTCCTTCTTGCCCACTGCATACTCATAATGTCCAGTGTCCAGACTCATCCATTTTATCCTGGCTCCTCTTTTCCCCTCTGTCCTCCTTCCTCTTTTTAGTTTGTCAGTTGCAAACCCTTTCTTCTACTCACTGTCTTAAGTTTGATGGTTTAAAAAAAGAAAAGAAGAAAGTCAACTGGATTAAAAGTTAATGATATAAATTGTGTGTGTGTGTGTGTGTGTGTGCTGGGTAAGAAGATGGAATAAGGCGTCCTTATTTCCAATACTGACACCATTAATAGTTTCTATTTGGTAATATTGTATTGCCTAGCAATTCCATTTACTGAGTGTTCCTAAGGGCTCAGTTCCGCTGAAGGGACACTGAAAGTAATGACCTTGATTTATTAAACTAACTACTTCTTTTTGTTCAAAATTTGCTCTCAGTTTCGTGTTGTAATTGTACTTACAGCATTTTGATTAGAATATTTCCTTGTTTCAGTGCTGTCTTTTCAGTTTTGATGATTTTGCACTTAGTTACCCCTTATGGATATGAAATGCTCATTTTTTTGGGTGGAGCCCCTGGAATGTTTCACTTTGAACCCATTTACCTACTGCAAGAACAAAGCAAAGCCAAAAATATATCTTTCTTCACTGTTTACCTTAGAAAAAGATTCAAGATTAAGTTCTTGATCAAGCCTATTTTTAAGGAGTTCTGATGAGAACTGAGGATTTACCTAAAGAAAACTATGAATTTAACATAACTTTTCAATCAAAATACATTTTACAAGTTTTCAGAGAGTCTTTCAAAGGGAGAGACTTCTTCACTTACTCTCCAGACAACTCAGTTGTTAGCATCAACTTTGGTCATACAGAGAGAAACAGCAGCTGAGAGAAATATTTTACTCTGTTCAGTTCCTCACTGTACTCAAAAAGGGTGCAATACCTAAGAACAGTGCTGGAATAGCTGGCAGTGTGGATCTTCTGAAAGAGTGAACTAAAAACAGAGCGCAATACTTAAAATTAAATCACATGAAGGAACAAAGGAGCGTGCTGCCTTCTCCCATAGCAAAACTGAGGAGAAAGAAACCTTGAAAACCCTCATCAGATGCTCTCTCTGTGGTTTCTGATTAATTTTACTCTCAAAAACTCTAACTACAAGAGACTGATGTGAGATCAGTGTGTGAAGAAATTAAGTTTCCCTTTACGGAAAATCTAATGGAGTTCAATAGTAAATAATTTTTCTAGTGATTTGAACTTAAGTGCATATGGAATACAGCAGATCAGTTATATTTCTGTTGTGGAGATCTCCAGGCAAGTTAAAAATTAGCATAAAATTCCTTCCTAGTGAAATTTTACAAAACAGATCATTAGCAGGTGAAATTGTGACGAGATGCACTACCATTAAGAAGATTATGTTAAACAGGAGGATTTGACCTATGTGTGTTTAGAGTAATTTGATAATGAATCACTGCAAATTTTGTTTGGTTTTAACAACTGTTAAATTCTACATCACTTTCCCATATTGATCTTACATGCTCTGTTGTTTCCTCTGTTTCTTTAATGTGGAGCCACTCCCTTCACCATATGGTCTAGTCACTATCCACAGTTTTCTCTGGCAATCTCACCATCATGTAACACTCTCCTCTTCTGGGAACTAGATGACACAGTGACATGCGAATGTTGCTCACAGCGCAACATAAATTTCTGCTGATTTTTCTGGCACAGTTCAGCAGGAGCTGACCAGGGCAGCCTCCTGCATAAAACATCTGCTCTGCAGCCTTGATTGCCTTCCAAAATCCTCCATAGTTGTAAAGACCAACCTGTACTGAATCGGCACAGAGACACTCTGGGTTCTCAGCAGAGAGAAAACCTTTACTGGCATTTCCAGTGAATGTTTCAAACTGCTTTGCTGAACTTTGAATGCTCTGGGTGCTCCTTGTTGAGCACATCCCATGCAGCAATTCTGTTAAGGTTCTTATTTACAGAAAAAATTTTGCAAGGATTCGCCAACCACTGAAAATCATGTCCATGGTGAAAAGTCATTATTCTTAATCTCATGTTTAGAAAGAGCTATAAAATGTCTAGCATTCATTCCTTTAAACTATGAGCCTGACTCTGTGCAAGTTAATTGAGAAAAAGACCTATTTCCACTTTACAAAAAGAGGCTGAGAATTAGGTCTGTGCTGATTTTTATAAGTCTTGTTTCCTTTAGCTGCACTAAGTACAGCTACAAGCTGATAAAAAATCTCCCCACTTTCAACCACATTTTTAGAGTACAGCTGAGTTTGATAAATTTTCTTGAAGTGGTTAAAAGAAAGATCTTATTTTATTCTGTGTAAGAGTAATTACTTTGTCAGGCATTCAATAATCTTGTCTTGACACAAATCATATTTGCAGTTTGATGAGATTTCGGTATTACTATAAGATTAAAGAAGTCAACACTTATTTTATATTAAGATGTGCCTGCACTCAACATTTTGTTTTTATTTGTGGTGAAATACATCTCCACAGGTAAAAGCATCTCCTCTGATGCCCAAGTAGGAAAGAGGAAAAAGGAGTACAAGCCCTCCTAAGATTATAGCCCTTAAGCGCCTCTCGGACATCAACGCTATCTCAAACCTTCCTTGGGGCAAAACCCCCCAGACAGCTGTCAAAGTCCTCAGCTCTGCCAGTCATGTTGTTTCTTGATAATGTAAAACTCTGCTGCATTTTGAGCATTTGAAATAGTGGCAAGAAGGAGATGAACTGAATCTAACAGTGACAACTGGAACCGGGGAATGTTACATATATTGCGCGTGTGTTGAATGTTCTGGTGTAAGTAGGTAATGAATGGAGATGGGCTCCAAAAGGTGCCATTGCATCTCTGCAGTATCCCAGCTCCCAAGAGCTGTATATAAAAGGATGCTGTTCCTACAATCACACAGCTCTGGGAATATAGTACAGTAGAAAATATATATTATACAGAGTGGGGCTCAGCACACAAATTAGCATCAAACTTTGCACATCCCAATTGAAAGAGGCAGCTGCTGCCAGGGAAAGAGATACAAATGCCCTTCCCCCATACAGGCCGGGTGCCTCACAAACATATTTCACATTAGGAAGGAGGAGTAGAGGTAACATTGTCACACGAACTAAAGTCAAATCTTTGGTAAAGACCTACTTTGAAGAGGGATTGGAAGGAGTTGGAGAAGTTCTCTATAGCCTGTGTGAATTGTTCAGATCAGGATTTTAAAATGCACAGTTCCATGGAGACCTCACCAAGAATTCCTGACTGGAAAAACCACCACACTCAAACACTGCAGCTGCCAAAAACCAGACACTGAAAAAAAAAAATGTCTTTTCCCATCAATAAGGGTAATAACTCCCTTCCCCAAGCCTGTGTGAGTAGTTCACAACTGTTAACTAGTCTAGGCAAAACAAGTAAGGTTGTGTCTCTGTTTTCAGAAAATCTGTCAGCATGAAGAATTGAGATTGACATTTAAGTTCCACAAAAATAGACTAAAAAACTTGGTGGGAAAGAAAAGATAAGGAGAATAGTTCTTTAGATTGAGTACTGAGTGAGAAAGGGAACAAGGAGTCAGGTAAAAATGAGGGTGGGTTGTCAAGCCATGAAGACACTTTAGAGTTTCTACAGCAAAACAAGAGGTAATGATGGTCAAAAGAGCTGACTGTCATTTTGGCAGAGGTCTAAATGAAAAGGGCTAGTGCATGATGTAACTGAAGTTAGGCAGCAAAGGCATGGAAATTAAAGATAAGAAAAAAATGGATGAATGAGAAACAATTTTATATATAAAACTTGAGTAACTGACACCTTAGCTAGTACCAGGAAAATAAGATTTTTTTTATTGTTGCTTCTTCCAGAACTTTCATTGTATAAAAATCTGGTCTGTATTTTTCAAAAGCCTAAATATAGGAGGGGAAAATATTCTCTGTCAGAGAGCTTTTTTTGATTAATGAAGAAATGCAGTGGTAAAATAGACCATTGAGTATTGTGGAAATATTTGTGAAGTATCTGAAACACACAGTAAAGACTAAACCTATATCTGCTTCCAGTTCAAACCCACAATAAAGTTGGTGGCAGTTTCTGAACACCTCAAAACATATGTAGTGATTGAACATAATTTAATGATCAAATGTCAGCCTTAGCTATTGTGAAATGGGTATTCCCCACAAATCCTAACTATTCAGTCTCTGTTCTCATTTCCTGACAGAGGAAGAAGTATCATGATATGATCAAGGCCCTTTTTATGGAAATGGGGTTAGGGGTCTTGGCAAATCAAGGTACATTCATCTGGTTTACCCCCCTGACATACGCTTGGGTACCCAGAAATTATTTGTACCAGTTGAGTTCCTCTAATTGCTTTCAGATCTAGGAGAAGTTTGCCTCATGAAAATTTATGTGTCTCCAGCAATTACTCTGTTTGGTGCAGAACTTACTTCTGTTTCAGATTTAAAGGAAAAGAAGGAAAGAAAGAAAGAATGTGCGGAAGGTATGGAAGGAAAGAAGGCACGGAAGGTGTAGAAGCAAGGTGCAGAAGGAAGGTGCAGAAGGTGTGGAAGGCGCAGAAGGCACAGAAGGGAGGGAGGGACGGAGGGAGGGAGGGAGAAAGGAAGGAAAGAAGGAAGGAAGGCACGGAACGAAAGAAAGAGAGAGAGAGAAAGAGAGAGAGAGAAAGAGAGAGAGAGAGAGAGA
>VZTB01006924.1:103443-129796 GCA_013397245.1 Thryothorus ludovicianus | reverse complement strand
GTGCTTTTTGGGGGAAGTGGCCGGGAACAGAGGCAACTTCTTCCGCGGAGCAGCCCTAGGCGCAGCCGCGGGCTTTGTTCGCGATCGTGGGCTGGGGCCGGGGGCTCACCTCCCCGCCCGCTCCCCGCGGACAGTGGCCGCCTTCCCCTCCACCCTGGCCCCGGCGAAGGTGGGATGNCGCCCAGCACTCGCTCTGTAGCTCCTTCAGCCCCTCTCCGCCCTCGGGCTCCGGGCCAAATGGGAGAAACGTCGGAATAGAGAAAGTTTTTTTAATGGCGTGTAACAGAGCTGGCCCTTCAGGCGGGGCTGCGGGCTGGCGACGCGGCGCCCCGCAAACGCCCCACGCCGCCGCGGACCGCTGGGCCGGCGGCGGGGCGCGGGGACCGGGAGCGGGGCTCCTTCGTGCCGCGGATGCTGAAGTGGAGAAGGATACCGAGGAAGTGACAGTATGATGCTGAGTTGAGGAAAGTATGCTTAGCAGGGAACAGGATGATGCTGAGGAGAGAAGGGATTTCAGCCTGCATGCACGCACGCTGTCCCCTTAGCTGCACGGGCAGGGAAGGCTCCCAGCGGAGGGCACCCTGCGTTAGGAGGCTGTGCCTCCCTCTGCGGTGCCCTGGCGACACGGCGCCGGGGCACGGGGGCAGTGGCGGGGTCTCGGGCATCCCCTGGGGTGGCCGAGGGTCAGCACCGCCCCTCGCTCCGCCGCCAGAGAGGGCGGTGAAAAGTTTGGGTCTCCATCGCGCGTGAAGAAAGTACCTGCTTCTTGCGCGGGCTTGGCCATCCCATTGCCCCTTTCTTCGTTCCTGGCTGTCCAAGGGAGGCGTTCCCGGGGGTGGACCAGGCGGCGTGCGGACAGAGAGCTAGCGGGGGAAGCGAGGCTGGGGCTGAAGCCCGACCAGTTACAGGGCAGATGCCTGCTGCCCGTCGCCACCGCCTCTGTCCTGCCTGGCTCATCGCAGGGTGAGTCGCAAGGCAGTAACTGCTGGGTTTCCCTTAGGCAAATGGCTCTGTATTTTTCTAGCCTGGGTCCCTTGTTCAGGGGATAATTTGTCCTCCTGTTCCTCTCCCTAGCTAATTGCTGCTTTTGAAGTTTGTAAACATGCACGTTTGTGCCAGCGTCTGTGCAGCGCGGATGTTTAGCTGCTGCAGAAAATTATTTCACTGATAGAACAGTAAAAAATAGACTTTAGTTCTTTAGCTCTGTGATAAACTGAAAAAGATACTAATTCCTGGCGCCGCAAGCAAGGTGAATGCTTCATTTTCTAAAGGCGCACACACAGCATGCAGGTGTTGTAAATAACGAAGTGCTAAGTGTCCACAACCATTTTCTGTCACAGGGTTGCACGAAGTGGCTTATTATTTGACATAGATTCTGCTAATTTATTTGGTATCATCCAGCAATAATATAATTAGTAGCTTGACCTCAAAGATAGTAGCTGAAGGTGTGATTTTCCCCACTGTCTTTGCAACAATTAATTCAGTGACACCTTTTGGTGTGCATTCATTTAAGTGTCCTCCAGTAAAACATTCTCAACCAAGTAATCTTTACTTGGTGATTAAATCCTTTGACATTGGTATGACAAACTCCTGTGCAGTCAAGCTCTTTTGATTCAAAATTCAATTCTCAAAATTCATTGAGATTTTGTAGCTTTCTCTCATGATAAGATTTATGCAGCTGTTACCATGTTCAGGGTTTCCTTTGCCATTTTTTTTCAGATTAGAGACTCAAAATTATCTTGCTGTGGTTAGCTTTTCTTTTTCTTTTTAATTTTTAAAAATGAGAATGATCTAGTGTATTGTGAGGAAATTCAGATCTGCTCCAACAAGTCTCTTTTTTCATGGAATTGCTTTGAACATGGTTGAAAGCAAGTACACGATTCACCAGGATCGAGAAGGTTTGTCACTGTTAGAGAAGTACAGCTGCCAGGGTGTTTCACTGTGTAGGGTATCCTTTTGTCTAACAGGAGACTAGTTTTAATATGGCAGCTTCTCATAAGTTACAAGACATAGAGAACTGTCTTTAAAGCCAAATAATTTCATATGCATAAAAAAAGTTGATTTCCGTTCTCCACCACTCTTCACTGGAGAAAATCTATGGCGTTCTAGGAAGCTTAGTTCAGGAGTGGATTGCCCAGATTAGATTTCTGCCTAAATGCTAAGCAATATTTAAAATAGTTAGTAATACTGTGATGTATATTTGCAGCACTTGCTTTTCACGTAGTAGGGCACCAAACACTTGAAGCACGGGTGGATCCTTTCAGAGACTACAAACTAGGTAGCCACAGATGTTCTCTGTGTTCTCAATTAGTCTACTTGTACTATTGTTCTCAATTAGTCTACTTATTTAATGGCAAACTAGCCTTATCAACTGAACTCATACTACTTGAACCAAAAAATAATTGGGCACTGACATCGGTGAGGAAGATGGCTAGTTAACATTTTCTAACTGCTTGAAGAGGAAAGTGAGTGTTAGCCATAGTCCCTTCTTTATGTTTGCAAACAGAAGATTACAGTTACTGGTGTTTAAGACTGAATGAGGAGGTGGATCAGGCTAAGAATGAGGAGTTACCTTAATTAAATTTTTGAAAGGAATTAAAAAAAAAAAAAGACAAAAGGGGAAGGACAGAGATCAAATTAATGACCTGTGAGAAATCCAGACTAGAATTGTTTGCATTAGAAAGGAAGTAGGTGATTGTGAACTTGCTTGTGCATGTTTTGTGGAGGGAAGGGGAAATTTGTCATCTTGTTTTGAAAAGCCATACATAAATACACATGAAAGGAGCTCGAATGGTTTACAGCAGGGGAGACATAAAATGTTTAGGATTAAATTGACCTGAGCTAATACATGTCTTGCATCCAACTTGTTTGCAAGAACACATTGTTATACTACTGAAACAAATGTTTTGTGTATAGTACCTGATTCCTGTATGCTATAGCAGAGTGCTGAAAATAAACAAGCCAGTAAATTCTGGAGAACAACACTGAAATTATATTAGATGCAGCATATGCTACTTCAACTGTACTATACAGTTGAACTGTACTATACCAGAAGTTTTCACTATCCTAATTTGATACAGATGCTGCAGTATTTGACCTCCTGCTATTCATTTATTGATGAAGTAAATCTTAGGCCCTCACCTTTTGCAGTCTCATTCACCCAAGTAAGCTTTGATGACCCAGGAAAGCCTTGCCTGCCGGAGTAATTTTCTGAGAGTAAATGCAGTTGCTGAAACATTACTTATACATGGACTTTTTTTGTGTGTGTTTAAGCCCTAAACTCAAAATATTGTTCTATGATGGGAATCAATACTTGATAAGGACCTGAAGCTATCCTGTGAGTACATTTGGTCTGGACTGATCCTAAATGTTAAATCAGACCTAGATCTGTGTCATGGAGCAAGTCACATCCAACAAATTGTGACAAGCTTTGTTTGACAGGACATCAGAAAAATAAGAGTGATAAGCAGTGCTTTTTGCTGGTGACCATTTGAGCATTTTGTGCTCATAAATTCTGTGTATCAGGATTATTCTTAGGTGGGCGAGACATTTTGGCAGTAAGATAAAGTCAGTAGCACAGTCTAACTGCTGATCAACAGCAGAGAGCAACCATGAAAAATGTTCTATATGCAGAAATAAGCAGCTGGGGGAAAGCCTAGACCGGAGCCTGACAGATGTCTAAAGAAATATTTTTATTTTTTCCCTGTTGTCCCCAGAGTGAGGAATGGCTTAGATGCACATAGGGTGCATGAAGGTAAAAGTGGACTAGTCCAGTATGAGCACAAACCTGGCAGAGCAGAGTTTGTATATCTCTATTTTCTTTATGTGCTGTGTTACCCATGGCCATGGAAATAACTGGGTGTTTATATTTCTGCAGTGTTAAGAGATCTCTAATTATCCATGGTGAGGGTTGCTTTGGTTTTGGGTCTTGATTGCAACTTGTCAATATGGCAGCATGTGCCCAAGGCACAGCTTTAGGTTTTAAAGGGAAGAGTGCCACCTACTGTGTTACAATTTTAGATGTTGCAGCTCCTATGTGTCTTGTGGAGTTCCCAAGCTTCTCGTTTGCCTGTTTTGTTTTACCTCTGGAACGTGTGAAAGGATTCAAAATTAAATGTGGTATGGGAATGGAGGGAGAGAAAAAATAGAAAAGAAGTACAAAACTAGAGTATTCTGGAAGTCTTGGGTGGGGTTCTTTGAAAGATAGTCATGCAAAGAAACATTTGCAGTTTTTGTCATTTTTTATAAAGGCTGCTAGCACTGGAAATAGGGAAGGGGATAAGAGATCTATGCTTTTTCCCATAAAATAACCATGTTCTCAGTTTTCATGCACCAGATAAATATAAATGAGGCTACCATCTTTATGCCCTCTGAAATCTAAACTTTAATTCTGGCTATAGTTTAATAAAAAAAAGTAGAATTCACTTTAAAAAAAGGAAAAAAACCTCAACAAAACATCTTTCAGAACAGGAAGAAGATGAGAAAAACTGGATGCATTTTCCTGTAGTTTGCTGCAAAATCTCATGAAGCCTTTTGCAGTATATAACTAGTTTTTATCGGCTAAAAGCAGGGATGTAATATGCTTGATGTGAATACAGAGTCAATTTGAAGGAAATTTTCCCCCAAGCCCTAGAGTGCTTCTTTAGTAGCTGAAATAAAGATGTAAAGTAGATAAACCAGCTATTAACGGAACTGCCAGTTGCTGTATCTCTAGAGTGAAGACATATGGTAATTCACTACATTCAGTGATGACCTTTCCTTTAAAAATATTGTTAATAATAGGCACTTCTATGTAAAGTATTTATATAACATACTTGAAATTCATGTATTGTGGACTACTCTGTGCCATTTTTGTTAGTGGGAGGATTTTGGTTTGTTTTGGTTTGTGGGGTTTTTTTTTTAAGCTACCGAGAAAACTGCTACTGAAAACTGCTACTTCCATAGAAGTACCCATTTGCAACATGCCTGCAGTTCTGAAGTTAAAGAGTTTCTGGCAGCAGGTACACAGCATTGGTGTACCTCTGTGACAAGGCAGCATGGGCTCTGTCCTCAGGATGGCATCATCTCCTTCATTTTGGCATCATCGCCCTCATCCTTCACAGGTAGAGCCATGCCTTGACTCACACCCTTTCCATGAAGCAGGAAAAAGGAAAGTACTCCTATGATTTTATCTAATGAAAACCTACTACTCATAAAAGTGGAAAGAAATAATATTTTTGTTATGCCCTTTCTCCTCAGTCTGAGAACACCTAGCTGGATGAGGAGTACTTTACTAGTACTTTTACTGGCAATAATAGCAGAAGTTTCATTATGTGCTTAAAGAGAAAAAGTATTCCTAACTGTCATTGATTCTGCTATGACCCTGATAGACTCAGGGACCCTCTAATAATGAAAATGTATGGAGTATATAAAAGATATGGTTGAGCGTTCCAGTTCAGCAGATGGAAAAAATACTCTCCCGTAGGAATTCCCAACACAATAGGCAAAACTGCATCCAACTATATTCCTGACTGCAGCAAACATTATTTCTGCTTTCCTATCTATGGCTGCTCAGTTTCACTCAGATGTTCTATATATTGAATATTCTTCATATGGCTTTTATATTTGAATATGATTTTGTGTATGTTGCTTTCTTCACCATTGTACATGAACATTTATCCATTAGTTGCTCTTGAGGCAGCCATTCATTGAAATGTTAATGAGATTTTGAACAGTTGATAGTTCCATTGGGGGTTTTTGTTTGGGCTTTTTTTGTGGGGTTTTTTTCTTTTCTTTCAGGAAAAAAAATGTGGTTTTGTTGATGCCTTTCAAAATCTACTTTTTATTGGTAGATTGAGATGGATTCTATGCTAATTCCTTCTGCATTCCTGAATTATGGCCTAGCAAGACACTGTCGCTGGGACCTTCATCTATTAATCATGGAAGCTGCTTTCTTATTCGGTTGCCATAGTTTCAGTGCCTCAGATAGTGTTGGGGTGCCTTGGGAAAGGCTTACGATACATTCG
The DNA here is from genome assembly GCA_013397245.1 of Thryothorus ludovicianus. NCBI lineage: Eukaryota > Metazoa > Chordata > Aves > Passeriformes > Certhiidae > Thryothorus > Thryothorus ludovicianus. Next base: position 123,791 of record VZTB01006924.1, on the reverse strand, counting down.
GACTTGCAAGCCTTGCAGTTATTTTGGCAATAGAAGAGCTCTGAAGGATCAGAGAACAGTATCCAACATTATTCAGAGCTGGATTAAAAGCGGAAACTTCTGGATATGTCTCTCTGGACCTTGTTATGTGAATGTCCAGCTGATATTTACTCGCAAGATTTGCTTTTTGTTTTGTCTTGCTGGTAAAATTGTACACTTCAGAGACCAATGGCTACCTTTATCCATTGTAAGAACAAAAAAGGCTTTTCATTAGTTTTTCTGATAAATGGTTGGATAAATTAGGGCATTTAGGGTATCCTAACCAATCCAGGTAATTTGTTTTGCATTCCCTTTTTATCTAGCTACATACAGTATAATACCATGTTTGAGACTGGCTTAATGTCTATTACTATCTTAAATTTAATAAGACAATAAGAACCTTTTTGTTAGCTGCAGAGCAGCTTGAATTACTAAGTAGAAAAGAGGAAATTAACTTTTTTTCAAAGAATTAAAACACTTTCAGTGCTGTGTTGGCAGTGGCAGTGTTTTTTCAATGATGTTTCAATATTTGTTCATAAACTCAGCATTAAAACAGACATACTCTCAGAAATGTAGAGCTATGAGATGAGATGTTAGAAATAGCTTTTTTGATGAATGAGAAAAATGGTAAAGTGGTAAATATGTCTAACAGGAAAGTACCTGAAAGACTGACTCATCAATGTAGTGCTGACTATCAACTGATTTGTCTGTTACGCATAATATAAAATGATGGAAAAACATATTTCAGTAAGTAAATAATGATTTTCTTTTCTCATTGAGAAAAAATCTTCATCACTTTTGTGTGATCAGTAGTAAGCCATGTTTGACCAGATATTTAAATCCCAATTCTTCTGCATTTTAGTGTCTCCAGAATGATGTGATATCCCTCCACTTCTAATGAAGCAATTAGTCTAGCACAGAGAAACTTGCTAAGTATCTTCTGTTTACAACAACAGAAAAAAAAAGAAAAACCAAATCAGTCAAAATATAATGTTAAAAATATGTACAGTTAAGATTGAAGAATTCAGTATAATTGGAATTAATCAGGAAAATAGCCATTTTTTTGCTTTCATATAGTTAGTTTGCACTCAAAAATTAATTTTAAGGCTTTAACTTGGGACTTTACTACCCAATCTTGTCAATTTTTCTAGTGAGATCCATAAGCAGATTGAGAACATGTGCCTGTTACATGTAATGCTCAGGAGGCCTACGAATTAAAAAAATGAAGTCCAAAAATTTGACATGAATTTTAAAGTTTCATTTGTTGGTAAATGCACACAAAATCTGTATTAGTAATTTTATGCCTTCACATAACATGGAATTTTTTGGTTTATAACCTTCTGGATCTGTGTTGTCTACACATAATTTGCGTAAAATTGATCCCAGTCTTTTTCCTGGTAAACTCAGAATCTGCATGTCCCTATTAGACTGACAGAATAGTATGTCTACGTCATTTTGTATTTTCCTTTGGAAGGGAGGTCATGATTTAGCAAGAAAATCATAACAGTGAGGAAATATCTTGGGTCAGAAGCTGTAGATGTACAAATTCTGTTGTGCTTTTTTCCCTCAGCATTTATTATATTCCATTTAGTTTCATGTTAGCTATAGGATTCCCCTGCATAGAAATTAATTTTAGCAGTTCTGTAAGGAACATTTTTACCTTCTTTAATATTGGTGGGGATTTTTTTGCTTGCTTTTTTTTTTTTTTTTTTTCCTCCAAGAAACAAAGAAGTGAAATAAAAANTTTTTTTGCCTCCAAGAAACAGAGAAGTGAATGATAAGTCAATACTCAAGAGCCAGTCTGATTCCTGTTGGAGGGTAAAAGTGTATTTCTACTCAGCACCCATTAACAAGCTCTTACACCATTCAGAGTTCAATATAAAAGTGCAGAATTATTTAGGTTAGAAAGGTCCTTGAAGATCATGAAGTCCAACCCTTAATCTAATGCTGCTGAGTCCACCACTAAATCATGTACTTGAAGCCTACATCTACAAATCTTTTATATACCTCTATCTTAAATACTTGAGCTGGTGACTCAGCCACTTCCCTGGGAATATTTTTCTTTCTGTTTACTTATGGTTGATATTAAAGGTCCTTCTGCATCCCTAAACAGCTGAATTTTAGCATCAATTATGCTAATCTTATCAAGAAAAGAGAATAATAATTTCTGTGGAAGTAATTGTTGCATTTGTGTCTTTTAAGTGATGTCACAGTGTTTGCTTTGCAAATCTTGCATATGCTTAATAGCATCTTAGAACCTGAATGTTCCTGGACGGTTGATACTTGTCCTGGGCTGTGTGCTTATGAGCAAACACAGGAGAGGAGGACTGTGCCGTGTTCAGCCTCAAAGCTCCCCTGGTGCCTGCAGTGAGTCCGTGGGTGGCACACCCATCTCGCCGGTCCCTTGGAGCTCGTGGATGGAGGGGAATCATTGGAGGGCAGCTGGAGCCCCGGCCGGCATGTCTGGGTTTGTGTGGGAATCCTGTTCCATAACACCACAGCAAGGAAAAGGATGGGATGACACGCCTTTTCCGACAGATGCTCCACACGCGGGGCACAGCCTGGTGTCTGTTGCCTGATGGCAGAGCAGAGGCTGAGTCGCACAGGATTATCTTTCTTGAGTGGTACTTCATGCCATGAGCATGGCTAAATGCAGCCTCGTATTTGAGGCAAAAATGCTTTTTTTATTATATAGAGAGGATTAGAGGCTGTTCATCTGCAATCTTGAACTTCGGGTCATAGTCTTTATATTACTGGCTTTTCATCAGAGCTCTCTAATGAAAGAAGGGCATCATGCATTAAAAACAACTTTTGAATTTAATTTTCTGTATCAACAGAACTTGGTACTAAAGTGTATAAACTTCTAATGGCATCCAACTTATTCCATTTCTAAATAATTTGTACTCATTAATTACAAATGTACAGCTTTTGCAATTACAACTTACTGATCCAAACCATATTAAATCAGAAATGATCACAGTAGAATTGAGTTTTTAAAATTTGCTGTACTCTGTTATGTGAGGATGATTATGTAACATATCTCATAAGAATTGTGTCCCTGCAGTAGAACTTTGTTTTCTAGAAATACGTTGTTCAGAATTTTTGGTTTGGTTCAGTGTTTTTGTTTGTTTTTGGGAAGAACATTTAGTAGAGAGTTATGTCAGGTTTTTTGAAGAAGTAAGAAGACAAACATCACAGTAGTGATGTTTTACAATGCTTTTTTTTTTTTCACACAGTGAAATTATTCTTAATTTGGAATAGGAATTTGTTTTTCTTTAAAAAGAAATTAAGAACTAAATCCTTAAAGATCTACTCTGGGAAAAGGAAAGATTTTTGCAAGAGCTACTACAGTTTTTCATTTTTATCTGCAAGGTGTTTCCTTTTAATTCTGTTGTAGGGAAGTTCATCATGTTCAGAAACTGATTAATTCTATCACGAGATGTGTATATTTCAGGGTGGTGTTGTCTTTTTTGCTTTATCCTGTTCTATGCATAAGACCTAGACAAGCTGCCAGAACACTTCCTTTCCCAAGACAAAAAAAAATAATAATAAAAAAAAGAGATCCTGTTCTTGTTCAGGAGCACATGTGGTCCAAAAGGCAGATTTAGCCAACAGGGAGCTAATGGCCTGAAGGTGTGAGATGAAGGCTGATGACTGGATGATTGTGAGAAAAATGCAGTCGTGATTTGTCAAAACATTATTAAGATTACTACATATGTGTGTTAAAGTGTCTATCAGAGAAAAACCTTGAAAAAATAAGGTGACTTGTATAGAGTAAGTTCTCTGAAACATGAATTTTAATTCCTTTTCCATGTGTCTTTTATGTTTCTATCTATTTGTTTTTGTTTGTGTTCATCTTTGTCAAAGGGAGACCTTGTGTAGCTGAAATCCAGGAGATAACATCATTTGCCCAAAAAAATCCCCCCTCAAAAAAAAAAACAAACCAACAAAAACCAAAAAAACAAACCCCAAAAAACAAAGAAATAACTAGTGTTGTTTATGTGAGAGGCAATTCAGCCAGGCTCTTCCTGATAACATGTTGGTATGACTAAATGCTGGTGAGATTATGTAAAGGGGTGGAAAATGTAACTGTGTAATGCCTGCTGATGTCTGAAGTGGTCTGTAAGAACACTTTCATGGAATTACTTTCAATAGCAAATCAATTCATTAAACTTTTAAATTTTTTTTTTTCCTGGAAATGTCAGTAATTTCTTTTAGATTGAAGCTGATAAAAGAATTCATTGTTGTCACAGTCGAAGAACTTCAAGAAATTTTCAAAACCTGAAACATCTGCACAGATGCTTAACTGCTGCATTTTTAGAAGGACTGGTCCTCACCTTCTCCTTTGTGCCAAGCTCCAAATATCCAACTATCTACTCAAAAGAGTGTCCTTAGTTTACATGGTCATTTCGTCAGAACCAATTGCATTGCTTATGTGTATAAATGAAGAGGAGCTGGATGTAAACAAGAAAATACAGGTTAGCAGGATCTAACTTTTGATCTGTCAGCATAGAAAAGAAAATTGAGGGCACAGTTTTGCTTCAGATTGCATCTCCATGTTTATTTTACTAGGCATGGAGTTAATCTAGAAGAGCTAACCTCTGACTTGTTTATATTGGTGGCATAAGGCTTGTTGACTTCATTAGGAGTTATTAATTGCTATTTTTTTTTTATTTTTTTTTTGGTAGCAACTTAAGTCACAAGCTTAAAATACCAATAATATTAAATAAAGATTTCAAAACAACCAAGGAGGCATGGGACTGCAGTGGATCTGTAAAATGAATTGGTATTGTAGCTTCAAAGATTCAAGTACTGGAAATTTTTCAGCAGTAGGCCAGCAGAGAACGTGTTAGGGGGGCTGGTGTGCTACTTGGCTGCTGCACTGCCTACTTCTAGACTGTCGTCGTATGACAGCCTGCTCTAACAACTACCCACATTTAAATAGCACGGTTGTGTAAGAATGAACACAACACATTTACCGAAATACATTTTTGGTGGGGAGAGCCTTAAATATTCCAGCGGGTGGAATACACTGAGAGAGAATCTGTCGCATTTTCATTAGACTGCACGTCAAATCTCGGAAAAGGAGGCAAAGTAACTTTTCTTCCTGTTACAGAGCGGCCTTATAAATTGCTACGGATTTCAAGAGAACAAGAACATTGCCTTTTTGGCACACTGACGCAGGGGTAGAGCTGTAACTAGCAGTGTAATGGCTGCAGGTACAGAAGAAGAGCTTGGTCGCATCCGTTGTTGCTCCGAGTGCGAGCAGCGCTTGCCCAGCGCTCGGAGCTGGCCGGGAGCCTGCTCGGCGCTGGCTGCTGTCGCTTTCCCTCGCATGTCGCCTGCCCTCTTGTGTCTGAACAGCTCTGTGCAGGCGGCCGGGGGACCGCGGGTGCGGCGAGGGACGCGGAACAGCCCGGGGAGCGAGCCCTGCTCTGCAAAGGCGCTCGTTTTGCCTCTGCGTGTGAGTGTGTGCGTGGAGTCTTGCTGTTTCGTTTCCAGCGTATAAAGCAGAGTAGTTTTCAGCTTTCTTATACAGAGGCAGGAACATCAAAAAGTGGGTTAGCCAAACTGATGTGCAGAAAAGCTCTAGGAGTGAATTTGAAGCGATGGGTAGAGGCTGTAATGCATATGATTAAAGCGAAACATGCTGCCTACACAGAGAATTGCTAACAAGATTCTTTCACAGCTTTCATGTCTCAGCCCCGCTTTTACAGAAAATAAATTCATGTTTGGTTTCAGTGGGTGTGCCATTTTGCTCAGCCCTACAGCATAGATAAGACAGTCAAACTACAGAAATGCAACCAATTGAACACAAAATAATACAATCTGCACTGAGCAGAAACAACGGCTGTGCTTATTAGCAAAACAGTGTCCCAAATTAACATTTGCTTGATCTATCTCGAGCTTCTTTTCTCTTAGTGCTTTATTGTTCAGTACTCACAGGGAGGGGAGGCTAAAAGCACAGATTAAGTTAAGGGAAATTAGTCGGGGCAGGGGAGAGAGGAGAGGAGAGAAGAGGACAGGACAGGACAGGACAGGACAGGACAGGACAGGAGAGGACAGGAGAGGAGAGGAGGATTCCATGTCCTTCAAACATATTTTTAATTCTACTCTTCAAACAGAAGCGTAAACCTTGCTGCAAGCCATCTAATAGTTTCTGGCAGTAATTCTACCACATCCCCTTGCTCATATGAAGTATATTTTCTGTAGCTCAAAAGACTATTTAAATACTCTCTCATGTTTAAAGAGCTTCCAGAATTATCTGAAGTTTTTGCAAGAGGCAGAAAAATAGACTTCAGCAGATGTATGTTGTTACAGTGTTTAGAAAAAAAAAGAATAGTAATTCAAGTAATTATTTTAAAAGCAGTTTAAAAAACATCTAAAAATAGACTTGATCCATAAATCGGAGATAATTTTAACTTTCAGTTTTCCAGTTAATTTTTTTAATTATATTTTCTTGAGAAATATTATGCATTTATATAAGAAATTGTACCTCATGCCCAGCCCATGTGAATTCAGGGGTTATTTCAAATAATTTAATTTGTGTCTTCCTTGAGACATAATATCTTTCAGTCTTCACTTTTTTAATAGTCATTATGGATCTATTGAGGATAAAAATGCAAGTTTTGGGAGGTTTTTTAGTTAGGCATATAAGAGTTTCTTATGCATAAAGGACTCAAGCCCAGGTGTTCAAGTCTTAACAAAAAGGACTTGCACAGGTTATCATGTTCTGGGATTTTGGTTGGTTGGTTGGTGGGTTTTTTTACTTCAAAGCAAAATACACATGGAGAGTGTTTTGTGTTTGGACTAATTCTGCTCCCAGTCTTGCTGATCTCTTCAGGCCCACAAAGGCTGAGTAATAGATGGAAGGACACAGCCGGCTGATCAAGATGCCTGTGATCACACTCATTGATTTTAGGCCTCTTGTGGCTTTAATCTTGTGTATGTTGTGTCCCTCCCCAGACCCATTTTGCCAAATTAGCATGGATTTGTATCTGAGGAAGACCTTTCTGAAAATGTGGCATGTTTGTGTTTGCACCTTACAGTTGTCCTATGGAAAGATGCTTGCTTCTGACCCTGGTTCACACCTTTGCCCACCACTCAACCCATGCCACAAGTCCTAGATCTGCAAGCCTGCAGCTGTTTTGGCAGAGCCTTGAGTAGAAAGCTGCTGTCAAGCAGCTGGCATTGTGTGTAGAAGGAATGCAATGTGTTCACAAAGAAAGCTCTTAGTTCTTCAGTCTCATCTGATCAAGTCTCACTTAAAAAAAAAAAAAACAAAGCACGTTTTTCATGTTTCAGTGTGTCACAACTAAAATGTCTAGAGATATTTTACAGATACCACTCAAATACATACACAAATCTCATTTGCCAAGTTAATTATAAAATACTCTAGCTTTCCTTTCCTGAGTACATCATGAAGATGTTGCATGCGAAATGCATTGATGATGCATAGAAATTTGTCTGCAACTTAAGATGTTTCCTGATTTCTTCAATCACACTTGTTACCTGATAGTAAACCAAACTTTGCAGACCAGGCATTTGTTTATTCAGATCTCTAATTTGTGAAGGCTCATGACTTCAGCTCTGAAGAAGTCAGGTCTGGGAGCCAGTTCCTCTCAATACCAACCACAGACTCAAGTCATCTGCCCCCAGACCATCTAAATATTCACTGAATAGCCTGGAAAGTAGGGAGGTTGGAGGGTGCACTGGGTTTTGGGGAACTAACTCAACTGATAAAGAATGTGTTGTTGTAGCACAAGTCATCCTTCTGAGAGCGGTGCCTCAGCAGCCCTGGCTTTGTAGACATCATGCTGCCAGCTCCAGCTTAGGTCTGGCTGATTCAGACAAGGAAAAGTGCTTTCTTCAACAATGTGGTGAAACCAGCTGGAATGAAACACAAGTGCCACTGAGTGACAAGGTGGCTAATAGCAACTAGTTTGACTGATTGTCTTTTGAGAAAAATTTTATAATACACACATAATGGAAACTGTGGTTTCCCAAGAGTATACAGAGTATTTCCATCAACATCAACAGGTGAAACTGAGTGAAAGAGAGTCAGTGACTTAGAAAACACTAGGAAATCTTAAAGTCACTGCCATCATTCCCTGCTTAAAACTCCATTGCAACTTTATCTTATAGTGTGAGATATAAAAAGATGAAATTTATTTCTGGAACCTACAGGTCTAAATGGAAAAGTAAGGACAAGATGTCTCCCTTAACTGCAGGAAAAAATTCTCACTTTTTATCAGTTCAAACGAAGCCCTTTCCTTGAACTGAATACATCATACCTAATGCATATTCTCAGCCTTAACTCAGCAGGCAAAGGATGACAAGCTGTGTTGTCCTGCTTAAGGATATATTGGAGAAGAATAAGTAATAGAGAATTTATCTGCTTCAATATTTGTGGTCTCTTTGAAGTGCTAATAATATTTGTAAAAGTTTATATGTAAGGTTAATGCCTGTTCTCTGAGCTTGCAAGAGAGATTGCAAGCAATGAATAATTTCCAGTTTTATTTTTTTTTCTCTTTTTTTTTTTTGAATGGCTCTTCAGTCAAAGTATTTTAATAATGAGAAAGTTGAAGTTAAATTTATGGAGTCATATCAGTGCTTTTGTAATGTGTAATCTCTCAAAAACATTATCTTTGAAAAAGTAACATAAAGACTCAGTCAACAGGAAACCCAAAAACCTTGAAATTATGAGTGGATGCAACTGTGGTACCATATTGCTCTTGCTAGTTCGCAGCTTCCCCCACAAGTGGTGGGACAAACACAGATATATTGGGTAACTTTTAAGGTAAAAATTATTATAGGAGGCAAGAAAAGTAGCTGTAAGGTCAAGGCTGAGAAGTGGAAGATATCTTGAAAGAGATGGATTAAGCAAACAGGTGTAGGTATATAGTCAGACTAGTACAGAGGGATAGCTGAAGTGCCAAAAGAGAGGAGAGGAGGGCAGGGTGAAAATGCTCTCTGCCTTACAAAATAGCAGTATGCTGTGGGATGATTCCTTTCTGATAAGCTGTCACTATCTAAAGTGTATATGAAGCTTGGAGTGGAAAAAACAGATGGCACATGGGAGATAAAGTGGCATCATTTGTCTCTCTGCCTGATTTCTCTACCCTTCACATAGAATTTGGTAGATGGTGGAGGAAAAAAGTCTGAATGTGATTCTTCTCCATCCCCACGTTTTCCCTTGCCCTCAGAAGTCTCATGAGACTCCAACTTCTCTCACAAGCTTCCAGTAAAGAAGGTTTCCATCATTGCCAAGGACTTTGAGAGATTGGCTTGGAGAAGTGTTTTTTTTCTGTGGAGGAGAGAAAGGTTGACACAGAGAAATGCAGATATAAGAGACATTAAAAAAAAGGACAGTAAGCAATTTAGTTGTACTAAGGTGTGGGCAAAAGGATGGAAGGAGTCTTGACAATTTATGTGTTTCAAGGGAAGTTGCTAATGGGCTATGTGATCTTCTTGCCAGGCCTGTGGTAAGTTGACATGTTTCAGCCATGAGGAAAGGGCATTGGCATCACCATTTGCAGCTGGCAGGTCAGCTGCCTGGAACAAGTTCATGGCTTTTGGCCAGTTTCCACTGAACTATTAATGCCTCCTTTAAAAAAAATCCCTGCACCTGGTGCTGTTCAGGAAAATAGTTGGTAGACTTATTGGAGAAGAAGAAGGCTAGTTAACACAGTTGTCAAAAGCCCTAAAAGTTTGATTTTGGTATATTATACCTTTTTTATAAAAAGTAGCAGCATGTGTCTTAAAAGAGAGGATTTATGGGTAAGGAAGGGAAAGGAAGAAGCTGGTGGCTGTGAAAGCAGGCAGCCTCCAGGTCTCTGCTGGATCTAAAATTCTTGCCAAGATGAGCAGGACTTGTCTTTGTACAGACAACCCGTACAGGGCTGATCTTTGCAGTGCCGAAAGAGCAACATCGATGCAAGGATCATCATTTTAAGAAGTGACACTGTGGCTGTAACTGCAGAAGTGCCAGGAGCCATGTGAAGTTCAAAGCCCCTTTTCCAGCTCCAGACCTGGATGTCTACAGAGGGGAAACCTGCTGAGCAGGCCGCTCCAGAGTGAGCCAGGAGTGTATTACGCTGGAAGGGTAGTACCAGGAGGCAGGGCGGGATGTGTAGTGACTCTGCCTGTGTCGTGACAAACGTGAGCAATCTGGTGTTTGTCACAGGTCTTAAAACTAAAACTGAGCATAAATAAAGAACCCTACTGCAAATGAGCAGGATTTTATAGTGGTTTCCAGGAATGAAATCAAACCCTAGACTGCAAGGGAAATATTCTCTTCCATATTCAAAGTTTGTGTACAGAATGTTTCAAATAAATGCTCAGTAAAAATGATTTAATTCTGCTGTGATTATGAACTTGCACAAACATGCTGTTTCACATTACTCTCTTAAATAAATTTGATGAGTAACAGCTGTGACTACGTAAGTCCCCCAAATTTTATTTTCTCCATAGAAAAGGGTTGAAGGAATCCTCAAATAATTTTAAATTACTTTAAAATATTTTGTTGATATTTTAAGCTAAGATACAGCTTAAAATACCAACAAAAAACGACAGCAACCCAGCAATAATAACGTGGACACTCTCCTTAGAGAGGCTGCAATGAACTGCCTTTAGTTCAGACAAATAGTCTTTTCAGTTCCCGGAGCACTCTGAGTATTAGCTGCTTTGTGCTGAGCAAGTACTAAAATCTAACCAAGTAATAAGTGCTGCTCAGTGACAGGCTGCTTGACCCAGAAGCAGGCTGCCGAGGCTGTGTTGTGAGCTATTCCCTTTCACCGTGCAGACTAGGTGCAGACAGTCATCCCCTCCTACACACACGAATATTGCATATGTTTTCTGAGGGTAGTGTTTGTTTACCACTCGTGACTGTGTTAGTTTATGCACCGTGTGGTGCTCTGTGGGAGAAGGCAGCATCCGCATGCTGTAGACAAGGACTGTCTTTCCCACCCATCCCTCCTGCACGCAGAAAATGTTACCAGCTGGTGGAACAGGGATGTGCTCTGCTGCCTGTGTTCTGTGCTGGTGAATCTATTGTTCGAGTGCCCCCCAAAGATGCCAAATACCACTCCTCATTATAATGTGCAGCAGGGTTACACCTGCATTAGAGGACAGTCAGCCCTGTCCCCAGCTCTACCATGTACTTCTGTTGCTGCCAGCACTGGCTGGCTTTTTGCATGTGTGACTGCAACCTACTTCTCTGCAGTCCTTGATGTCGGCAAGGGCTGCAGGCAAACTCTCCTATGCAGCTCTTCTGCTAATGAGCTGGTCTGCTAATTAAATAGATAGGCATATTTGGCAGTGTCTTTGATATTTATTCTCAGTATGGCCCTTCTGACTTGTTTAGGATTTCAGGGTGGTCTTGAGGGAAAAGATATGGTAAGCAATTGCTGCGTTTGTATTCTGTTTTATCAACATTGAAATAAAGTTTGTGAATACTGTTTTGTTCCTTCTAAGCCAGATAATGCAATAGAATTAAAAAATAAAAAAGGGGGGGGAAGAAAAAAAATAAAGCTGAACCCAGACCACACTTACTATTCAGAAGAATTTAAAAAAAGAAATCATGTCGGAAGGGCCTTTTTTAATGTTTTTCTGTATGCCACATGTGCTCAGTGACATCCATGGTGAATGACAGTCAGAAGTTAAGAGCATTTATTACACACTTTAGACCACCTTACATGTACTTTCTACTTCTTCTTCTAGAATACTTTTGACCGTCTCAGCTCTTTTGAATGGCTTTAGGCAGATGGCATTTTCTTACAAGGAGAAAAAACATCAAACAAACAAACAGCCCAGTCTGGGATAGGAAGGTTGACTTTTTACCCAGCAAATGAAGAGTATTCCACCTGGATGTACATTTGCCAAGGGTAAATCACATTTTTTTTGCTGAGGCAGGAAATAGGTTTAAAGCTGAGTTCCTCTGATCTGGTAGGGTGAGAGGCAGATGGCTGGACCCCCAGGTGATTTGTATCTGTTCACTCACTGCTCCCTATCAAGCATCAGTGCTCTGCAGTATGCAGAGACAGAGATTTCCATACCTCCAAGGAGAAACGTGCTGTTTGCCTCCTAGCCATGTGACTTAACAGAAGTACCAGAAGCATAGCATTAAAGTGCCTAAAAGAACACTCAGACTGGGTCATTTTGAGGTTTAGAATTTTTAATTAGTTACAGATTTTTCCTTTCTTCCCCTCTTTATCCACCTCTGTAAACAGAGATGAGGTAGCTAAAGCACTAAATTTGTATATTCACAAAAATATGTAGAAAATGGCACAAAGCCATAAGACAGTTTAAGTTTGTGAAATGCTACAAGTATTCAGTAATGCTTCTTTTCTTGACTTTTTTCTGTAGGTTTGTTCACACTTGTTGCTAAAGATGGGATAGCAGGTGTAGGTGAACTGGTCATAATGGCCAGCATCCCCGTTCCAGTGTTCTGATGATGTATAGAGATTTGAACGTGTATTTGTCTACTGTTCAGCTAAAGATCTCCTGGTGGAGTTCTGTATGCAGATTGAATGAAAAAAATACGAAATGACTACTTTAGCTCTTTGCTGGAAACAGGCAACAAAACAATAAGGGTAATTTGAGGTTACCATCAGCCACCTTGGTAACACAGTAATTTCCATGGACATTCCATACAGTAATGACTCTGGCTTCCCACAGTTAACTTCATGATGCTCATTCCAAGACTAAGAATTAAAGGGTTGCCGGTCTAGCAGTATCCAATAGCACCTGAGAGAGTAGATCCATTTGTAACCTTTGGTCAGTCCTGGGAAGTGTTCCTGAGCGTGTGGCAACCATCAGGCTCGGTGATGCATTTGCAGAGATCAGGTGGACGCAAGTGCTGTTTACCTTTGTGTCTTCCCTGCAAGAAAGTTTCAAATTTGGAAATAGGTATTAGGGATAAATTGCATTGAGATTAGAAAATCTGAAAACATTAAAATTTGTGAAAGGTTTTGAGTTGTGTATGTATGTTACATAGGATGAGCTTTCTATGTCTTGGTGGTGTATTAATATTCAGTGTGTTTGAGGACTTATCTAGACTTTCTAAATTAAAATGGAAATGTGGCAAAATAATTTTTCTTGAATGTGATTTAATTATCTGAGACCTATTTTCTACCTGTACATGAGAAAAGTGGACTCACAGGGAAGACACTGTGCCTACAGTTATTTTCATTCCGATCCATTTAGTGATCATGGCTTGGTGCTGACCACTAAAAATATTGTCCAGTTTTTTCAAAACACAGAAAGATTTTTTTTTTCTACATAGGGATGTGAAGAGGTTCATTATTAATTGCTTGCTCTGTATTCTTAATGGAAATACTTGGGCACTGTATGTTTTATTATTTTGCTTAATAGTAAAGGTTAATGCTGAGGGGAATGTCTTCCAGGGATGTATTTGATAATTCTTCCTCTCTTACAAATACAGAGTTTTATTTTCTCCACGGGTTTGGTTTTATGGTTTAGCTTAATTTGCATTTGTGGAGGCTTAAGGGAGGTGTCATGACTTTCAGAAGTGCTGAATATTCAAGGAGTCCTGATGGCACTGTAAGGTGCAAGATACTTTTGAAGGGCAGGGCACTCCACAGACTTTTTGTTTACAGGAGTAGACAGCAACTGTCTTTTCTTTAAATGGATCCTTCAACCTCTGTTGATGCAAAATCCTCACCACTGGCATCAGGTAGAATCAACCCATCTGGTGCTGCCATTCCAACCCGCTCAGCTCTGCTGGATTGCGCTGGGCTCTGCCCTGGGCCAGAATAAGCCCACTTCTGTCTGCAAGAAGTGGTGCTTAGAAAGCTCATTTCTGTCAGGTTTGAATTCCTTAACCTGAGTCTTGATGAGTGGTGATAAAATACGTCACAAAGTCTTTCATAACGTTTATAGGAGTGTTGTTCTTCTGGAGTCTCTGGAAATGTGAATAGACATGGTGTTACCAAGCTTTCCTGATCAGATATTCAAATGATGAAATAGGGAAGCTTGCAACATGTTCCTGCGGGACTAAAGAGTTCTCTTATTCCTGAAAAATTAATTTAATATCTTGGTCTCAGAAGCCAGAGCATCAAAGAAAATACCCAATGTTATATAGCCTTGTGATAAAAAATTACAGGGTTTAGCAACACTGGCATGCAGGAAAACTTTTCTTTACAGGTATTTATACATTGCATTAGCTGGCAAGCAATCATCTAGTGATTCTTAAGTTATCTTCAAAAAAGTGTATGTCTTTGTCAAATGCCTCTTAAAACAGAAGACAACTTGGTGAATAAAGAAATAAAGACTTTATAAACTTTGATATTACTGTTCACTCATTGTCAGGTATGTCAGTGTAAAAAAGGAGATATTCCCTCTGAGCAGACAGTGTGTGAAACTAATAGTGTGCCTTCAGACTCCAGAGCTATTTTTGCAATTCAGTCATTGAATTTAAGTCATGTTTTAAACAGCGTTACTCATATATTCAGAGGCTGGAAAACAAGGTCAGTATAGCGTCCATCCTGTAGCTAGTTATTAGAGCAGATAGTTGAAAAATGCAAGCAGACATCTGCATCTGTTGCATATTTAAATGAAAAACAAGAAAAAGCATCTTAAGTTCTGGGGGTCTTACAATGAGTCTGTACTTTTGAGAAGAAACTCTTAGAATAACTTTAAAAGTTCTAGTGTGCTAGGGAAGCACTGGAGGAAAAGTGGGAACACTATGTTCTCATGAAATTGTTTTTTGCTGCTGATGTAGAATACGAGACCAGAGACATTGCAATTAGATTCTTGAAATTTTTACAAGAAATTTGTAATCAGCAGTCAGACTGGGAAAAGAAGTGTCATCTGCAGGCTTCCCTTTAATAAAAGTTAGCTTTCAGAACTTGCATCTTATTATGAATCCTATTGTGTTTGAAAGTAGAAACCAAAGCTACTGAATAAGGGCAAATTGAGGAAAGAAATAGAAAAAGTGAATAGACTGAGGGTCATTCCATAGTCACCAGCACATCTAGCAACGATAAGCTAAAGCAAACTGCTAAAGAGCTGGGAATTGGTATAGTAAACTTGTCTAGTGTCTGAATTTGCAGCAGCCCTGTGCCCACAGCAGCAAGGTCCTCCTGCAGAGCAACCTGACAATAAGCAGTTTTTTTGCCCCACTACATGTGGGCACTGGAGTGCAGAAATAGGAGGAGCATCATCACAGCTCAGTGTGCAGAAGTTTACCAGTAGTCACTTGGTGATTTTGTGCAGAACCTTTATTTATGGCTCTGTCAGCGCAAGGCTCTGCCAGAGTAAAAAAACTGCTTTTCAGAGCCTTCTAATACACTCACTCCCTTGTTTGATATAGGCACCGTTGTTTTACCCTAAATATGAAGCTTACACAAAACCATGCTTGTTGGTCTTATGGAGTATTTCTGGAAATGAACTCATTAACTTGATTATTTCTGTAGAGAAATTGAAAAGGAATATAAAAACTAATCATAGATAATGTTTTGAAATTAATCAGATAGATACATGGATGTTAGGGATATTAAGACTTTGCTCATGTTTTCAACAAGATATAGTCTCCAGGTAAAGTAGATACATCAATATGATGCTAAGTGATATTTCTGTTCCTTACAAGAAGACTAAATATTTGATAATTACTTGTTATAGAAAAATTCTTACCTCTTCAGTTCATGTAGAAATCATTTTTGCAGCCAACCAATGCAGTATATGAACACTTTTGAAATAAAGCCGGTTAGTGGGAATTAATTTTGTTCTGGAATTCACAGTGGTTAGCAGGTATATTATTCAACCTAGTCTCACACGGCTAATTTTCAGCGCTCTGAAACTCCTTCCTTAGAGAAGTAACAATACTGTAATTTTCAAGATTTGAAAGGAACAGGGGAAGCTGCAGACCTTGACTGCAGACTGTATAGAAGAAAGTTCCCATAATACCTTGTAAGATTCCCGAGAGTGGCAGAAACCCGCAGGAACCTGTCACGTGGCATGACGACCCCTCAGAGCAGCCCTTGGTTATGAAAGCCTGGCTCAGGGGTGTGCCAGGGAGAGGTGTGTGAAAACAGTGTCACAGCCTGGGGCCAGACGTACTATTCCTGGAAATCAGTAGGACACAAAGATGCATTGTTCACAGCCTCTCTCCCTTCTTTTTTTCCCATACAGTGGTGTTTTGGGAAGCAATAGTTAAGGACACTACTTGGCAGCTCTGTGCCAACATCAGACAGTTTTCTTTCTGAAAATAATCTCGTTGCAGCTCAGCGGCAGAGATCTGTGTCCAGTTTACCCTCAGAGCCCAGATGACAAACGCTGAAAGGGTCTGAACCAGAAAACCTCTATAAGCTGGACAAAAAAGTGCTATTGATGATTGGTAGTTCAATCATTGTGAAACAAGAAGCGATAAGGAAATATTTCTTATCTTTGCTTTCTTTTTCAACTGTTTTCTATTAGAACACATTTTTTATTTTTGTTGCTCATTGCACATAAGTCATACCAAACTGCAAGACTGAATTTGGAAACTAATCGCAGTAGACTTCAGCATTTTTGCATGCTTTATGGAGTACAACACCTGCACTCCACAGGACTGAATTCTCTGCTGATAGGTCTGGAACCGTCTTCTGACAGGGTAAATAGAGACTCCAGACACGATTGGCTGGAAATGGTGGATAGAATTACCCCACATCAGGCAGTTGTTTGTACTGGCTGTATTCTTATCAGAGAATTCCACAAGTTACTTGAGAGAAGGGACTTTTGTTTTATTTATTCAGTGAGGTCTTGTAGTTTACAGTAAAAAGAAATCACAAAAATTTTGTCTGAAAGGAACAAGACAAACAAACAACTTGTGTGTGCAAGTGTCACACAGGTAGCTGGAAAACAATTAGTGGTACTTGCAAACTTCTGCTGTCAGGATTGAGGTGGGAAGAGGGTTTGTGTGTGAAGGAACAGTTCATTGTGTGTCAGAGGCCTGTGCTCTTACCTCCTCAGCTAAATTTTAAAAATAACAGGAACAGAGGAGGTGAAATATCCTGTGCTCTTACTTGAAATGCCTTTGCTGCTTTCATTATTTCCTGTAGTAATGCACAGGATATCCAGCTGATTAGTCACAGCAGGTTATGTGATCTTCACATCCACAGGAACGTTCTTGGATGTAATCTCTTCCTGAATCTGCAGAATAAACCTGTACAATTTACCAGCAACACATATGCAGATTTTGGAGAAACTGAGTATGTGTTGTCAGGGAATGACGATCTCAGTGGTTAGGATGGAGTCTCACCATTATTTTGCCAAACAGGCTTTTTCAGGTCTCTTTTCCTTTCAGATCTCTTATTTTCCCTTTGTCTTATTTTCTTATATCTCTGCTTCTATATGTCACATGTGCTTGTTCTCGAGGACATAGATAAGTAAGACTCATTATGTACAACTAGGTTTGAATTAAAGTGTCTTGACCCCTTCATGAATGATCTTATTTTGAAAGAGTCTTACCACAGCTTAACTCTGCATGCTTTGGAAGATTAGTATGTTTTAAGAATTACCTTTGAATTTACATCTTGCTTCAATTGCCTTGACTTTTCTCAGTATCTCTGTACAAGGTCCTAACATTTACTGCAGTTCAATCAAATTCTTTCTTCCTCTAAAAGTTTCATATTTCAAGCCTTCTCCTCCCCCCACTGTAATTGCAACTGCCATTTTCTCGACATCTTGATTGCAGTGGTGCCTTCTTCCCTTTTTTGCTTTATTTCTGACTCTTTACCTCTTGATTATTTGCCCTTGTCTTCAAGTATGCCATAATATCTTCATAGGCCTGATCTTCAGGCTCTTTGAGAGCCTGAAGAATGAGTTTTTGAGGAAAACCTGAGCCTCTGAGTTTAGGACATAACTAAGAAGAAGAGAATCTATTTGCTGATGCCTACATTATATTTAGAAACATACTTTCTTTGAAAATAATAAGCACAGCATAGAAATGAAGCACTATTTATGCAAATGTGAATAAGATGTGGATGGAGTTCAGGATTTCAGCTGAGTTCCAGTCGTAGCTTGTTCTTAATTTTTCCCAACACCAGCAACTACCACTAAACCAAAAATTCAGTGTTATATTGAAAGAAAAGGACTCTGTTCACTTTCCTATATCATTGAAAATAATTTGATAATTAACCTGGTAGTACAAAAATAATCATCACCAGCAAAGCTGTTTTGGTAGTTAAATGGTTTTTAATTATGCCTATACTTGCAGCAGTAGAAAATGTTAGCTATGGTGTGTACTTGGAAATGAGCGTCAGAGGAATCAGTCATCTGTAGATCTGACTACATGATTAGCCGTAAAGCTTACATCTTTTTCAGCTTTTGTTTAGGTTATGAATTTTATGTACAAAATAGGCAGAAATATCCACCAGCATATCCTCATCTTAAAAGAATGGATGCTTTGCTGTTCTTCAACTTAACAAAAAATGGGTGCTTTCCTATTGGCATCAGTATGAGTGTGAGCCTCACAGCAAGACACCATACTTGTTCTTGTGAGGTCAGTGGAAAAACTCTCACTAACTGTGATTTTGTTCCAGGTTCTTGGCAGAGTGTTCTACAAACGTGTAGATTTATCTGGGGGTGAAACAGCAGGGGAGCCCTTCATTACTCCTTGTCTGTGCTCTCAAACCTCTGAACTGGCAGCAGACAGAACTGCCTCTGATGCAGACCCATCTCTTCTTCCTCACATCTTGATCAAGGCTGCCTTCTCCCCTGCTCTGAAAGCTGGGGTTCAGAAGAAGTACCAGTGCACACATCAGTTGTGTGTATCTAAGAGCAGTATGTACTATTTCCTGGTGTGAAAAGCCTGTAGTAGTTTTAGCATTTTTATGTTAACTCTGATATGTATATAGCTTGCACTTTCTTCTGTTGATTTTTATGATGAGCAAAGGTGAAAGCAGAAATGGAGGTAACCCCTCAACTGAAAACAAATTCTCAAATGGGAAATAGAAATGGAGGATGAGAAAACCTGGAAGAGTCTGATGACCTTTGATGTCCCAGGTTCAGCTTGCAAGTGGATTCCAGAAGCAGTCTAGCTGGAATCCCTAGTGACAGGGGTTGTTTCAGTACATTAACAAGGAGTGTATCCAAGATACAGTTGCTCACGTCTGGCCAGAAAAAAATAACAAGCACACCCTCTCCTACTCTAAAGTCATGCCAGTCGTGGCTGGCACTCTTTCAAACATCTCATCACCTTCTTTGCCTTCAAAAGAACCTTTTGCTAAAAAGTGAAGGCATATGCTTTCCCCCTTATTTCATCTGCACAACTTTTTATAATCTTCAAATAAATAAAAGTGCCACATAGGCTCAAACAGGTCTCTAGTCGCAGTGCTGGAATCTATGGAAACTCAGATTTATCAGCTTGTTTTAACATGTTGATTATTCATCACAAGTTGAGTCAACAAATGTGAGTGCAGAAAGTCTTAAGAAGGCAGCCTTTTGACTGGACAACAGAGCTTTTTAAGAGGCAAAGAATGAAGTACAAATCCTGTCAGGAAAAAAAAAAGTTAAATTAAGGCATTCTGAAACTTCTTTGATGTGGGCAATGTCATGACCTTCATGAGGGTGACTCTTAAAAAAATAATTCTTCATATTTGAACTTATATGTTATCCTTTAGCCATTTTTAAATCAGGCTTTTCAATTAATTAGGCAAAGAGAAAAATATCAAATAAATTGGAGTGTGAGGGCAATAGACAATATACATTAAATATTTATTATTTCAGGGGTACAGGCCACAGCTAGCTTAGCAAAAGACCAAGTTGTTAAGCACTGCAAAGGCTAAAAATATATGGTTTCTAATGGGAACCATGAGGTTTAGCTGCCCATTGAATTCCAGTAAAAAGCATGTAGCTTATTTCATTCTCACACCAGAGGAAGTCAGGAATTATACCACTGAAGTCAATACCATTGTTTAGTATGAATCAACCTGGTGGCAGTTAGGAAAGAATCTTTTACTTCAGTGAGAAGAACCTAATGTGGAATTTTGCTGCAGAGGGGAATTTAAACAGAGAGCATTCCTACAGTTTTCACTACTGCTAGCATGGTATCCTTTGCTGGGACTAGTGGGCTGCTCTTTTTTTGATAAACTGAAAGTCCTTTGTTTTGTTCTGCTGAAAGGATCACCATGTCAGTGAACAAATGTCAGTGAGGGCTGAGGTTGTCCTCTTAGTCTCTGGGCCACCAAAAGCACTTTTTGCATTCTACCAGAGTAGGATTTATTGAATGTCTTCTTTGAGACTGCAGGGATTTTATGAAACCTGGAAGAGTGAAATAACTCATTGAAATAAGAGAGCACTAATTTTATAATGGGGGTTGCAGAAAGCAA
>VZTB01006924.1:73083-97469 GCA_013397245.1 Thryothorus ludovicianus | reverse complement strand
TGCCGTAATACTTGCTTCTGCAACTGCTCCCCATAGTGAAGTCAATGGGATTTCTACAGGCAGAATGAATGCCAAACACCACTACTTTAGACTGTAAAAGCTTCCCGGGAGTAAGGAGTGCATCTCTCTGTGTCAGTACAATGCCAAGCACACAGCTGGTGCTCAATGAATAATATATGTATGGGCTTGGTAGGAATGACTGTTCATCTAGTGCAGCAGAGGTGAAGCATCCTTTTGTAGCAAGAGGCAATACATTATCCCTTTTACTGGTCTATTTTATAATATAGGCTTTAAATGGCAAAAATATATTAGCCAACTAGTTCAGGGGGAGCTCATTTACACCGCCTTCACACAACATGTCCCATGTTTCAAATGACAGGAAGGATAGCTAGTTCTCTACAGCTGAATGCGTAGTGATTAAACTGTCTGGGCACCAGCAGTAGGCAGCCATTGAACAGATCATTATTAAGATGGCTATAATTACAGAGTCAAAGCAGCCCCTTGCAGCACACTGGTAATCTGCCTTGAAAACTGGAGGCACAAAGGCATATCTCCTTCTTATATTGAGTCCAAGCTGTGTAAAGTAACTGCAGATTTTTGTTGCATCACTCATGTCTTAAACTGTTAACTGCCTCTGCCTGAACTTTGCAGTGTGGTCTGGACAGGGGAATCTGAGGTAGAAATAAATGCTGAGTGAAGAGCTACTGAAAAAAAAAGAAGTATAGCTATGACACCTCCACAAGAGCTCTCATGGTATTGCTTTAGTCATTAGCTGAGTGGATACTTGAGCTTAATCAGTATCAAAGGGACATACACAAAGTCATCTATTTCATTAAGCTAATTTGCATTACTCGGTTTACCAAGAATCAAATTTTCATGTATTGTCCATCTTGCTGTCAGCAAAATAAGGGGAGGAGTAAGTGACAAGCAATGCAAGACTGAGATGTGGAGGTGTTTATTCCTTTTTTCAGAGATACCTGCTAGTCTCTCAGGAGCCTTCAATGCTTTTAGGATATCAAAATACAGACTAGTAAGCTTTGTAAAGTTTAGTTCTAGTAATTCCTACCTAGAAATGAAACTTCCAGAGGTTTACCAAGTGTGAGATCCTTGAGTGCATAGTTAGGGTTTTAACTGCTGCTGTTACTGTGGAAGAAATAAGGTAAGTGTTGGTTTGAGAGGAGGTGATGGGAGTGTTAGAGTAGTTAGCTAAAAAAGACCTTTTGCCTCCTCTGGTCCCCAAGAGACATCAGTGAAGTGTTTTGTGTGAAGCTTCACACAACATTGCAGTCCCAAGGGACTTGCCACTGCCATTTATATTGTACCAGATCTGGCTGTGGATTTAGCAGAAAGCTGTAATGTGCTGAGACAGCTGTTCTTGTTCTTCTGTTTTGGTGCTCATGATGCTCACTTCCTTCAGTACTGATTTTCTTTCTTTTCTTTTTCTTTCTTTCTTTCTTTCTTTCTTTCTTTCTTTCTTTCTTNTCCTTCCTTCTGCGCCTTCCTTCTGCGCCTTCCTTCCGCGCCTTCCTTCCCTCTCCCCCCTCTCTTTTCTGAAGAGTCATGTTTGCTATCTTCCTTCTCATTACATTGGAATTTAAACTTAATTACTGTTGAGTTAAACTGTATTCTTTTAGGTGTATAATCTGGTAGCTGCACATTAAACCTTCAGTTGTTCCCAGAGGTTGTGACTGAGGTTTGCTTTTAAATGTGAATTTATTGTGGTGATTAGATTATTCTGTTTAAGCCCAGATGTTTGAGCCTAAAAATCAAACATAATTTAACTTGATTGATTGGACAGAATGATGGAAATCTTTCATAAGATAATTGAAATATGTGGGATATCATTCTTCTTGGTATTGAAGCAGGAGTGAGAGGTTGATTCTGTAATCTCTTCCCAGATCCTGCACAAGGTTTCCCAAGCATCAATGCTTCTAAAGTCTGATGATTAGGAAAAAGATTCAGTAACAAGTCTTTGTCATTTGTGTGACTTTTGTAGGTGTAACTAGAAAAAATGTTGCTCTGGCAGACCAGTTGGTAATGCTGGAAAAACTGAAAAAAATTGCATTTTTAGTTGAATATTTTCAGTGAGACTAATCACCATGTTTGTGCTCCTTGAAGTGCAAAATTGTGCTCCAAAGCCATGTCCCTGCTGAAATTGCAATAGCTCCTCTATCTTGGGGAGTGCATCCCATCTGTGTGCATGTGTGCATGATGCAGTTTTTAAGGACTTGGTACTGGGCTGAAGATTAGCAATTGGATGCCTTCGTTTGAGCCCAAAATGTTGACGTGAGAAGTTTGGGTTGTTGGAAGTCAATTATGGATGCTGTTATTCTGTAGAAATGCTGTCAGTATTTTTGAAGTTTAGTAACTAAAATGTTTGTTTCAAGAAAAAATTAATCAGGAGAATTGCAGTTGGGAAAAGCTTTTCTGATACCTGAAAAATTTTGTTTTAAAATCCTCCTTATCCATGCATGTGTGTGTTGTCTGTGTGCACAACTTCTGAAGACAGTCTTTTTTAATAAAAATTGCAGAGCACCTAGCATTCTTGAGCTTAATCATAAGGTGAGGAAAAAATAACTGAAAGGAGCTCCAGTACAGTAATATCTGCTGATGGTGTTCCTTTATTTCATTCTATTGGTAGCACTGTTTTAATCCCAAGCAGTACGTTGCCATATGAGTTGTATCTGTAGCTTTATTTTTTCAACAAAGGCAGACAGAAAGTAATCTACAGTCCTATAGTTTATAGGAGGGTACAGCAATAGAAATGATAACATTGACAGGGCTGTCTAGTGCACAATTTTGTTCAGCTGATGCAGGACATTACTTGGCTGTAGATAATGTTGGTGGGTTCATGACAAAGTAGCAGTCAATAATCAAATTGCTGTTGGAGGAAATCATCAATTCATTCATCTATTGTATAGATAGATCTATTTGCAGAATCAAAGAGAAAAAATTCTAAGAAGAAAGGGCATAAGTCTGCTTGCTGCTGAGTAAGCCCAAAGGAGAGGTTTCTTATCCTTGCATTGCAAACTGCTTCCTCAGATGCCATATCTAGTTTTGCTAATTAGAGCTGCTTTATTTCAGACTTCTCATAAAAGAGAGCATACCTTTTGCCTGTGTTTGCATTATAAATACTTTGAAAGCAGCATATTGGAAATGACAGCTTTTTCAGTTTGTGCCTGTAGGTTCATACACTCAAATTAATCCTACTTGAGAACCAGGCAGGAGGACCCTATAAGGGTGGCTTAGAATTTTTGTCCTAATATGTTTGACCTTGTGTACTTCTGTGTCTGCAGAGCAAGAGAAGAGATTGAAGTGTAAGTTGTGCTGAAAAGATTTCTGTCTTCATTTCTAGTCAGGCAAAATTCTTCTGGATGACTGTGTCCCGCCCCTGGGGAACACACAACAGGGCAACACACTTTGTTCCAGGCTGAGGGAAACTCTTACCTTTGGCAGGTCAAGGGAAAGGAGGGTGCCCAGCTCTGCTGACCAAGAAAAAGCACAGGGGTCAATCTGTCTCCATGACAGAAAAAGAAGGAGTATGCCTGGCGGACTCCAGGAAGAAGGAGTTTGCTTTTCGTCTTCTTCATTGTCCAGCACCTGTGAGAAAGTAACCACATCTCTCTATCCCAGTTTTTCAGTATAATACCTACCTTCACAGCTTACCAAGATTCAGCTAAGAGAAACTAAATCATAAGTCAGCTTAATTAAAATGTACATTAAAAGATATATTCCAAATTTAGTCATCCTTTGAACATCAAGTACTAGCTTTTTATTTATGGGAGGCACAAGCAATCTACTTTAAGCTGTCCAAAAAAGGAGGGAAGATACAATCTGTCCCCATGAGCCTGCAGCAGAAATAGTGTTCTCAGCTTTTGGGAAACGTAAGGGTGTGTGTGAAGAAGGGGAGTAATCTGTTCTGGTATTAGGAAAGCCAAATCTGTTCTCGCATGGGGAAAGCCAAGTCCTTTTACGAGAAAGAGAGACCCTACATGTCAGTGCTGGGAAGAGAAGTGATTGTGGGGAGCTCCTTGGGATTCAAAAAGGAAGCATACAAGCATTCTTCTCAGTCTTTATTGTGGAGGCATCAGAGCTTTCAGTCTCACAAACCAGTCCCATTCTTTGTAAAAGCTCTTTATTGTGGAGCATTGCCAGTTTGCGACTTCATCTTGCTAGTCATAGCTTTGTGTTTCCCCTCCCGTGCTTGTCCATGCAGTTCTGTGCAGGTTGTTTCTTCCTGCCTGGGACAGTAAGTAATACTTTTAGGATCCCAGGGGGAAAAATGGCATGGTAATTTTCTGACAGCAAAAAATTGCTGTCTAGCCCTTCATGGGGAAGTGATTTTATAGTAGGCATTGGTATATAATGAGGTAAATTATCAATAAATTCACAGCTTTTCTCACTGTGCTTTAAACAGGAGAGAACACATTCAATATTCATGTGTTGGAGGTTTTTAAAATAAATTTTTCTTTGGCATGTTCTCTCCGGATGTTGTTTGTTCTGTGGCTGGACTTTTTCTGACTTCATATGCAGAAAGTATAGCTTGCTGGTAAGTGAACTAAGTAAAGGTCTTTCTCCTTTCTGAAAGTTTTGTCAAAGCATTTAGAAGCTCTGGTCTGTCTCATCAAGGTATCTCTATGGCTGATGTCTAGGAGAAGCTGGTGATAATAACCCCGAGGTGTCAGGTAACAGGGTCCTTCAGAGCTTCCAGGAAAGATTTTGTAGGTTAAGTGCTTTCTTTCAAAGATACATTTTTCCATCAGAAGAGGAGAAGTGCCTGAAAATATATTCTTCAGATCTCTTTGTTGCAGCAAGTCGTTGAGAGAAGACTTTGGAAAAATCTATTTTTATTGAGCCATGGTAGTACACTTTTTTTTGCATTATTGGGTGATGTTTTCATATTCTGTGATACCAGAAGTTATGAATATATATGGTCATAGACACTGCAAAATTGACTTTTTTCATAAGCATATCTTGAATATAAGGGCACTCATGCAAAGCATCTCTTGTACTTCAAGCTGGTATAGTGATGTTTACCACAGAAAAATAATTCTGTTTTGGATTGCTCACAGGAAAATTTTAACAAAAAGAAATAAGGTAGAACATGATCAAGACTATCTGCTTTGCTTTCTTTAGGAGAATAAGAATGCAAACCAAAAGAAGAATTTCTTCTTTAAAAAGATTAGATATAACCTCAAATTCCACAGGGAATTTGGATTTCCATCTCCTAACATTAGATGGGAGACTTTACCCAAAACCCATGTAAAGTTAACAGAATTTAGATGCCTTTGTCCAAGTGTGTGTACTTTCATGTGAAAGTGTTATACACAATATACAATATACAATCCTCTATAATTCGAAGGCTTATATATAGGTAAAGCAACCTCATGCATGAGCTGATGCAGATGGTACAAGCTGTAAAGCAGCCACAGGTCTTTCTGAAGTCCAGCAGGAATCCGTGCTCCACAAACTAGCAGATGTCAGCGTCAGCATTTCCAATGGCGTGGACAGAAACAAGCCAATGCCCTTTAGTTGTGACTGCTGTGTGCCTGTGCTGTGAACTGGAGAGTCACTGCTCTGTGACTGTGCAGGGAAGCACAGCCTGCAAGGTGTCAGTCAGACTTGTGGGCATGGAGGGGAAGACAGATTGGAGTCCAGCTCAGCACATTGCACCTCAGTGCCTACCTGGATCTCCTCACTCTTTTCTAGTGAGTTCAGCACAGTCCATGCATACAGCCTTAAGTCTCATTGGAAAGGAATTTGATTCCCTGGGCTAATGTCTTTTGTGCATTTTTTTCCTTCTAAATGCTGGCAGGAATTTGGGTCTTGGCTGTAGATCAGCTCCTGGCAGCTGATCAGTTCAATGTCCATATTGTGGACGCCAACCAACAGTTAGAGGAAACTCTCTCTGCAGTATTTGATATAAATCACATAAGCAGTAGAACTGCAGAGTAAGAAATAACAGCAGCAGTTTGTCAGCTATGCAGTCATCTTCCTTGCTCCTGCACAGGAATTTTCGTTCTGTTGGGCAAGCTAAGGAGGATTCATTTGGGTTAAAAAAACACCTGGTGGACTTGTTTTTAACTTGTTTTTAACTGTGTGTTACTACTCATGAAGCAGTTTTGCTGAATTCACTCAGATGCAGTCAGCTAATGAATCACTGCTTTTCCTGTTTCATCCACCATTACAGACTGAAGACGCAGTGTGTAGGGGAGGAGGAGGTTTAGGAACAGGTCCTTGGTTGTCTGAGAAAAGGCTTGGTGTTTTGGTTAGAGTCAAACTTTCATTAGTGAACCCCAGAGCAAGGATCTTCCTATCTTGATGATGTTGCATGTTATTTCATTGCTGGGATGATGCTTGAAATCTGTCACACACAGAGTAGGCTTTTTCAGCTCCATAAAATTATTATACTTCTAAGTATTAGAAGTGTTTCAGTTTCAGTTTCAGTCATTAGCTGAGTGCTGGTGCCATGAAAATGACTTCTTTTTCTGTGTCTCTCATTATTCTTTGTTGAAACCTGAATGCTTGCTATCATTCCTAAAATAGCCATAGGAAGCACAAGCAATATAGAAACGTCTTTGTCTTACTTTGGGGCTTTGGGCTGCATAGCTGAGCCCACCCCAGTGTGGGACCTGTAAACAGGCTGCAGTCTCATCTGGGTGACAGTCTGGGTTGTCCTTGGCTAAACCCTGCACGTGGTGTCGAAAAGGCAGAGGTTATTTCCCGCAGAAGAAGAGCATGACTTTGCCTTGCTCTAGCAATGAGCCAGAGAATGGATTAGAGGCTTTTCCTATCTGCAAGGAAGCTCATCCATCATGTCCTATTCAGGCAGTCATACTCAGTGGGCTTGTTCTCTCTTGCTACACTGAACCTTTTTCTCCATAGCTTGTCCAAAGAAGCAAAGCAAATAATAACAGAGCTACTGCTTTTGTGGCTTGTACTACAGGCATTTGTCAATGCTGCTTTGACTTCCTTTTCTATGCTGCTCTAATTCCCTCATGCTGTGCTAAGGAGCAGGTGTGAACAAATGTGTAAGGATGCTTGTATTCTTCAGTATGTGGGTGAATGTGTGTCAGTAGTGTATTTCTGTGGTGCAGGGACTCATCTTACTCTTAACTATAATCTCTTTTCTTATTTTCTCTGACCCACACCACCTCAATTTTAAGTTTGCTCATGTAATCACATGAAATATTCGATGTTTCCTCTCAATAATAGACCCTCAGTAATTAAAATTATCTTGAACTATTCTATTAGTTGTAGGAATTGTGATTTTTTTTATTCAGAGGTTTATTCATTATATCTGCATATATCATTTTCCCTTAAAATACACTGAATTACAGTAATTAGCTTTATGTGCAGGTTAAAGTACAGTACCATTTGTCTGACCACAATCCTGGAAATGGTATATTTCTTAGGTATCTGGTGACTTCTTGCTATGCCTTCTGTCTTCTTAACTCTGAAGTGGTGGAGTGAAGAAGAGAGTGAAAAATATGTCATGTTGGCATATTGATGTGATCTCTTTACTCAAAAGGCATTCTTGAGAATAGGATACTTTCTAGTATTAACTTGTCCATAAAACTGCTTGGATTTTATATTATATAAAATTTGGGAATTTGTTGGGCATTATTCCGGACAGAACACAGCTCAGAGTCTGCCACTTGCAACTAGCAATTACTAGCAAGCTGCAGGTGCAAGATTGTTGTAAGCATCATGCTTATCTCAGAGGAAAAGCAAACTACATAGATTTTCTGTCTCAGAGTCAGATTTATTCTATTCCTTTAAAGCTTCCAAAAATACCATCAAAAAATCATTGGCAATGAAAAGTAATCGTGAAAGAAAGAGATCTATGAAATTGCTCTAAAGTTTTAACAGGGACATCTTTCCTGTGATCCGAGCCTTTTAAATTTGGGTGAATATCTGTCACTGTATGGGCACACAGGATGGTTGTCTGAGGGAGAGACATTTAAGAGGTCATGCAATGTTCTCAGTTAATTTTTGTTTTCTTAGTACTTGGAGTCTTCTCATTTTTCTTTCTACCTGTGTCTATACACAGTTATTTTAATATTTTTCCCTTAGGGATTGCATTTGTTTTGTGGACATCATTCATTTTTGGACATTTTGCATTTTTGTAGTAGTCTATTTCATACTTTTCTTTAATACTTTTCTGTAAGGTATAGAGAAACTTGACATAACTAATTCATAAACAAATTAAGGGCTAAAATTATAAATACATGTAGAGAACTCTTCTTATCTGGTTTTTCTTTTTTCATCTGTCAGGGACAAACATAATTTTTCTTGAAGACTTTGCCAAGTTTCCAGAAGAAAAAGTCTTTCCCTTTTTTCTGCCTTACATAGCTCGGATTGCTTGACCACACTCTGACCTTGTGCTGAGCATCTCAGACCAGAATATGATGCTGAGGTTTGGCATGAATTTTCCTGCCATGACTAAACTGTTGCACTGTGGAACAGTTGGTGCACTCTGCAGTGGTGATTGTTCAGATAGTGTGTTGTCCACTGCTGGAGTAATTATTATGTAAATGGTAATGTTCTTCGGTATTTGAAGTGCTACAGTAGATTTCATTCACGAATTAGGGTAGGTGTGTAGTTTAATGTAATGTCACACCACTTCATGACAAAGTTGATTGATTGCCATTTGAAAAAAATCTGACAAAATTCACAGTTTCTCTGCAGGTAAATCAAGGCAGGCTAATGGGTCAATTTTTGCATAAATGGATTTAGGGGCAGAACTGGCCAAATTGCACAACAGCTAAGCAGTATGCTCTGGTTAACAGCTGACTTAAGTGTGATGATTTGCATTTCTCTACTGTTTCATCCAGTTAAAACATGGACACTTCAATTTCAAGAGAATGGGACAAGTGTACTGAAGAATACAGCTGGGAGTCATATTTAAAAGCTTGAGTGTTTCTTGCATTAACAAAGAGCAAAGGAAAGTTATGTGTGATTACACCGAGCTTTAAACATGGGGACATTAAAATCACAGAATCATTACATTTGTTTAGCTTGGAAGTGGCCTTAAAGATTACCTGCTTTCAACACCCTTGCAAGGGCACATTTTGCTAGACTAGGTTTCTCCAAGGACCATCCAATCTGACATTGACCATTTCCAGCAATGGAACCTTCACAGTTTATCTGGGCAACGTATCCCAGTGCCTCAGCACCCTTGCAGTCTGAAGCCATTTCCCCTTGTCCTGTCTCTACATGCCCTTTTGCAATGTTCATGTGGTAGCTGAGACAATGCCTGCAGAGCCACGTCTAACTTTTAATCAGTGACATTTGTAAATGTTATCATGAAAACATACCAGACTTTGTGTTTTACCTTTGCTGTCCAGAAGGAGAAAGAGGAAAAAAGGAAGGACACATTTTTCTCCCATTACATCTTCGGGTCACCTGCAGCTACGTAATTTTTATTCCATCTCTCAGATGAGGCAATAGAAGGTCAGTTGACTGGCATTGATATTTCCCAGGCAGAATGAGTGTCGGAGAGAGTAATGGCGTTGCTTGTAGTGTATCTGTTTTTTATTAAGTATGCCAGAAGAAACAGCAAAGTATATATTAGAGATGGTGTTCTCTCCTGTCAAAAGGCAGTGATTGCTACATTTAGCTCTCAAATCAATTCAGAATCTTGACAGAGTTTTGCTGAAGTCCCACAAATAATCAATAGAGCTATTTTTATCTTTTAAATGAGTGAGACTTTTAAAAATAAGAAAGACATCTTTGTAATGACTGACCAAACTGTTCCAGAGTTAGGTCTATTGCTCTATATGATTGGGGGTGTTGAGTGAAAGAAGTTATTTAGGCATTGCCTTTGTTCCATTCTGCAGGTTTATAACCCCAAAATAAAATTGCAAATGTTTCTGGCAGTCATCCTCCAGGCACAGATGGCTTTCCTCCCAGCTTTGGCAAGCCTGATTTCAGTATAAAACTGAGCAATTATTAGAGAGTGAAATATTGCATGATATAATATCACTACCACGACCATCAACATCATGACAAATGGAGCATTTGTTATTTCAGAGCTGTGTGAGAGAGCTGGTGCCATTGCATTACCCCTTCCTTTAAAACCCGAACCTGTGCTGCTGCTGGTGATGCACAGATAGATGCATCTTGCTAGAGCAGATGCTATAGCAGGGAACTGTGGCCATTTTCTCATTTGCGTTGGCTCTATGTTTCAATGCAAATATCACTGAACAGGTGGCTGATGGGGCCCCTGTGGACTGTTTACAGTAAAGGTTACAACCAAAATCGATAGGCCTGAGATGCTTCTAATTCCATCTGGGAGATGTTCATCTTTCTTCTTACTGTCTCCCCTCTGAACAGCAGCATCCCATTAACGCTGCAGTCATCAGAGATGTCTCACTAGGGTCAGAAGAGGGGTTCTTCTGTTTAGGCCTCCATTTGTTATTTGCATTTCCTATTTGCGCTGCGCTGGAGGGAGCAGCAGTGCCAATCTTGACAGGACAGGTTGCCAGTATTAAGCATGCTGAGTTTTGCCTACTGACTTGACACCTGCTACTCCTGTTCGACAGGCTGGGGCTCATCACTGCTGCCTGGGCGTTGTCCAGATCTTTTCAGTTTATCACTTATTGAGGCAGGAGGCAGTGATGCCACATGTCATAGGTGACATTATTGTGCTAGGTATGGCCTTGTAAAGATGCAAATGAGGGGATAGAAAAGTTCGTATAGGCTCAGATTTGCATGAATCTAAACAAAATAAGCAATTACCCCTGAAACTTGCATGAAAATACTTTGAATTTGGGCAGAAAATTTATTTTAGATGCGTTTTTGCAAGCCTTTGTGAGAAAATCCGCATGGCCCGTGTATCTGTGTTTCATTAAACTAGTAATGAAGTTCCTTTTTATTCTTTTTAATGAAGGTAGGTACTGTTGATTACTATATGAGGCAAAATCGCTCGTCCTGGTGTCTTTCCCTTGGGCCTGATCGTCATGCCTGGCATGCAGCCCACAGCAGCTGGGCAATGAGTAAGCAGTACTGAATCCAATTAAAATGCTAGTAAAGCATGTATAGCAGAGGGCACCCATACAGTCCTTTTAGGGTCAGGGAGAACTTTTTGATATGCACAAATGAGAGGGAGTGGTGCTTACATACACAAAATTCTAGTGTTGCCAGACAGGTGTGAGCTTCCCTTGGGCACCGCCTCTCTCCTCTCACCAGTGTTCAGGAGCAGCCCCTTGTTACCACGGAGTTCAGGTGATTACCTCAATGCATTCATGCACCAGTCTCTCTGGCATAAGGGCCAGCTACCTGGAGTGCAAGAGTGCCTTTTTGGCCACATGAAAAGTATAGCCAGCTGTAGAGACAACAGGAACAGAACAGGATAGGAAAGATGAATGATGGCTGCACCTTCAGTCATGAAAAGATGTTGGAAGTTAGTGGTGGTAATGGGCATGGAGCTGGCATTGAGTCTCTGTAGCCACCTGCACCACCATTCAGGTGACTGAGCAGCAGCTGAGAAAGGATAGCACGGGTGAAAAAGCTGTCCAGCCCAGGCACTGCCCTGTCAGTGCCAATTCAGTTGCAGTGTCTGGCACTCCATGCTGCATCTTGCTGATAGCCACTTGTGTCTCATCTCTCTTGAGCTTCCCAAGCACCCGCTGAGCTTTTGTTCACTCACATCTGTCTGATCCCCTTGGCACCACTCAGACCAGGCATTTTGCACGAGCCCTTCTGCTGCCTGGTGCAGCCATGCGAGGTGGGCTGAGCAGCAGCTAACAGACCACACAGGCAGGCATAGACAAAAGATGCTCTCCTGAACAGCTCTGCTGAGACCAGCCTAACTTTCCACATTCTCTGGGAGCTGCAGCCTTCAGGTTGTATTCCTCTCTTTTGTTTTTGTTGTTGCATTGTTCCTAATTCCTTCCTCTGGTTTGCACAGAACTCTTGTCTTTCACTTTCTAGGAACTGTGAATTTAAAAGGGTAAATAGCAGTGGCAGTGTTTTCCACTCAGAGATTTCTAAAGGAAAATTAGCCAATTTTAAATTTAGCCAAAGGGGTTGAAGGATGCTTGCCAACATCTCATGGCAAATCTGTACCATAGCAGGGAACAGCAAGCAAGCTGGCCAACTGGTCTCTGTTCGCTGCCTTCAGCATGGCAAGATGTGCTGTGTAGATCAATACATGCTTTTTAAATAAGGGCAGAGCTTGCTCTGTGAGTCTGTTTTGATGAGACGCTTGAGTACTTGGGCTCCTAAACCACCTGTGTGCCTTTAAAGCTCTTACCACAGAAGAATCTCCAATCTTTTAATCTCTGTTAAGAAACTCTAATCAGTTTCATTCCTTCTTTTTAATGGTACTTTTGCTTTTGCTGGTTATGATTCTAAGGGCTATTTGCTGAGCTTTCCCAGGACCGGTTCACGTAGGCTGCAGCTTTACCTGTTGTGCACTTTTGCTTATGCAGTAGTTCAAGTTCATCTGCCTTTACTTTTTAGTTTCCTCAATGTTTGGTTAAATGCTGTCCTTTTTTATTGAACTGTCTTTTTGAAAAATAAATTATTTCTAAATATTCGTAAAAATGAAAGAGTTTGTTGAAGACAGTCACAGGCTTTTGGGGCCAGTAGGTGTTCTGGCCTTGCTTCATGCATAACACAGACCATGGAATTTTGTCCAGTGATTCTCACATTAAGCTTACTAATTTGTGGATCGTAGTGCAGCTGTTGTGTATGAACACAAACCATCATGGTATAAAGCAGTTTTGTAAGAAATGAATATAACAAGTTCTGTTCATTATAGAGCGGTCTTACTGTGCCGTGGGAAAGTTCTGACATGATTGCATACTTTGATATTTCTTAGAGTTATGCTGGGGTTAACTGAATATACAGTAAGGCTGAAGCAACAAGATGGGAGGTTTTCTAACATGGAAGAGCATCCCTTTTGTTAGAGATGTGCATTTGCAGTCATTGCTATTGCTGTTGAATTTGTTCTCAGGATCAAATCTGCCCTCATACTTTTATGGAGTTTACCAGGAAGTTCACTTTTCCATTTAGATTTTTCATTGAATTTGTTTAAACCTTCTGGAACAAACAAGCTCTAGATAAAATAACCCGCCTACTCTAGGGTATTGTGGCAGGCAGGACCCACGTAATTCTTTCCTTAGCCAAGCAGATATTCCATATGCATTTCCACCCAGACTGTTGTAAATGGTAAAAATATCAGATAGCAAAAAGCAAAGCTCATCAAGGTGGCTTCTTGTTGGCTTGAATAGCCATGGACAGCCATTGTGGAAGGAACTTGGAACAGCAAAATTAGACTTTTCTCCTTGTTTTGAAATGATCATTGCTTTCTTGGCTTCAGAAATGCCTTCATGCCGGCCACATGCATTTCACAAAAGTAAATGATCCTATGTAAAGCATCTATATGTACATGTGTATGTGTATGTGTATCTACAGACTTCGACTGAGTAAAAATAATAGTATTAGCAACTATATTGTACTAGTATCCAAACATCCTATTTAGAAGTGATTCATCTTTGGGCTGAAGTATACAGAGAAACCTATTCCACCTCAGAAGGCAAAACTTTGATTTCTATATGCACTAAGAGACCATGTGGTTTGTTTATACTTAATTGTAATAAGACAAAAAGGAGAGGGAACACATTAGTGGCCAGAACACTATGTTTTACATAGGAATTTGAAACATCAGCTTAAGAAAGAAGAATCAGAGCACCAATGTATGTTCCAAAAAACTCGAATATTCCTTGGTTTAACAATGCAAAAAGCAGATTATTTGTGAGATTTTTTAGAAGCTTAGAAGAAATCTTATCTGGTAATTCAATGGCTACAAATCACTGGATTAGACATAGTTTATAAAACATGCTCTTAAATATTTGCAGGGCTGTATTTCAATAGTATGCCTGATAATAAAAGGCCATCAAGACTCACTCTTCTTGTCTCCAGTAGCTTCCTTCAACAGGAGTAGCAATGTTTTGAACCAGGAAGAACTGGAGTTCTCATACCCAGTTTTTTCTCAACCATTATGGCTTAGTACAGGTCAGATTGAATTGCAGTTCAGATCTCTGCATGAAAGACAGAGAGCTCCTCGCTGATGTTTGCAAAACTTTTATTTTGAGACAGTGCCTGTACTCACTTGGTGTCACTGTCTAACTCCTCGTCTTCATCAAACACTGTGTTCACAAGCACTTTTGATTAAAAGTAGTTTCAGCACAGTTGCAAGTGAGAACATTTGCATCAATCCCAGGGGCCCAACCACAATAAAAATTATACTAAAAATAAGTGTGACCTTCTTGAATCAGCAGTTTTCTGAAATTCCACTGAAACAGTATGGCTCTTTCAGACATTGTAATGACAGCAAAAGTGACAATGTGTTTGAATAATTGCTTCTGAAAAAAAGCTGTCTTTGGATGCAATTTAGTCCTCTTCAGTGTTAATTTATTGGCACAGATACTGATACACGTTTAGTCCACTTGAATTATGGACATGTCAAAGCAGATATTTTGCATACAGATTTTGTGAATTTGAGTGACTATGTTGGCATCAGAGCAACAGAGAATTACTCTTTTTTCCTGCCTTCTTGCTCTTTTCTTCCCCAAAAGAATCCCCTTAAGAAGGGGAGAGGATTTCATATGCCTATAAACCTACTGATCTATGTCATTTGGGTTTTTTTCCAGGTAAAAGAAAGCAGCTCTGGCCCAATAGCATGTACATGAAATCACGAAGTAAGCGTGCTGGGCATCATTCATTTTCCTAGAAGCTGTCTCCCACACAGATTTACATGCAGCAGTACCCACATCTGAATGAGAAGTAAAGACTGATGGTGCAGGATCACCCATGGGACAAGTTTTTCAGGCTCTAAAAGGGAGTGGCAAAGCTCTGTCTGCAGTACTGTGGTGCTTTCCTCACAGCATACGCGTTGCTAGATAGTGGATTTTGTGGTGATAGGGAGTAACAGAAAGAAGCTATTCTTATGCTCCAGAGCCTCACTGTGAGCCAAGTGGTTTGGATTGTTAGCCTGCAGACTGATGGCATAGATTAATGCAGTTTAAGTGGAAGAATTGGATTGCTTCCTAAGTTCTTCCTGTTAAACTGTTGTTCCTCATGTACGTTTCAGAAAAGATTTGTACATTGGATTGTAGCAATTTCAAGGAGAAAATAATTTCAATCAATTTGTGTAGTAAGGCATTTTGTTTTGTCATTTAGCAGTGTACTTACAAATGCAAAATTTTTAAACCAGCAAAGTGACATTTTGAGAAATTGCATAGAGATAAAGGAATTAGCCCCTTTAATGCGTATGCACTGCTTTTAATTAAAACCTTTGGAGAAAAAGTGTTTTTCCAAGCATGCTATTTACTTCTGGTGCTTATTTCTTCTTTGGGCATTCCAAAGGGCCCCAAATGACAACAAACAGAAAGAAACAGGTTCTACTCCAGAGAGCTAACAGTCAATAGAAAATGTAAGAGGTGACTGAAGAGACAAATGAAGGAAATCTGCAAGCAGGTATAGCTATGTCAGTAATCATACAGAGCTATTGGCTTATCCAGTGCTGGATGGAAATAATTCTCTTGGGGCTTGTGTGTACTATCTTTTAGTATGCATTCCCCTATAAGTTATAATAGCACAGACAGTGTCTGCATTGTCTTGCATTTGTTATTGCTATTTTTATCTTTCAACATCTCTATGAAACTTTGTTCAGTTAAGGTGTCAGTCGCTGCCTTACATTATTTTATTTCTTTTCCCATTCTTGGTCTAACTTGGTCTCTCAGTTATTCTCTTACTAGAAAGAGAGAATCAGCCAAAATTCCAATTTGTGTGTTGAAATAATAATAGACTAACGCAGAGTGTAATAAATCAGTAGTCCTTATGGACTCTATCACCCTGCAACAGATCCCCCACTCCAAACCATTTATAGCAACTGAAATTTTATTTGAAAGCAAGTATCTGATGAGGCAAATTAATTATTGTGACATTTTTCTATTGGTAAAAAATGAGGAATCCAACGTTTAAGACTTGCTAATGCTTTTTTTGGCATCAAGAGAGGAGACACAGGTATCTAATATTAAATAGTGCTGCAGAAGGGCAAGTTAGCACTTTGTTTGCCAAATTAAGTTTCAAAGACTATGTAGGTTATGAAGTTTGACTTTCTGCCCATAAATCTTGAATGACTGACAGACCACTGTAAAATAGCTTTGTTCAAAAGGAATCTTTGGCAGGCGGCATCAAAGGTTTGAAACTCTGGAAGGGATGAAAAGAAAACCCCACTTTTGCACTGGTTTCCCCTACAGATCAATGTCTCTGTGAAATTTGCCTGGGAATTATAAAGTATTTACTGTATTATGTACTGGGTTTTTTTTGCTGTATCCGCAGGCCCCAGTGTTTCCTTTTATCTTAAAGATTTAGGGATATTTTTGTACATGAAATCTGAAGGAATGAATGAATGCATCAGTGGAACATGAGGAAAAAAAATGCTGGATTTAGACAGTTCTTTTCTTCCTTATTTTATCACCAGTTGGAGTATTGGTTTTACAACACCTAAATTTATGGGTACATATTTTTATGGTAAAGCCCAATGACATGTTCTGAATGCTCCATCAAGCTCTCTCAGTGTTTCTTCACTTGATTCACAACTCTTCAGGGTATGAATCAGTCCTGTAGTATAACTCTTAATCTCTTTTTAACCAGAATAATGTAGTGTGGGTTTTTTTTATTTATGGTATGTGTCATCATCTAATTATGTAAACCAAAGAAGGGAAAAATAAAATATTACTTGAAAAACTCTTGTCAGCTGTCAAGCAGTGCAGGAGATGAAGCATCTTTATTGCATATAAGCATCAGAGGCAGAAAATTTTTTGTAGTATGCAGGTCCTCAAGTCTGTCCTCAAGCAAGATGTGGCCCTGCTGGGGCATAGGCTGAAGAATAACTGGCTTTGCAGAACAGGTTGTGCTTAGAAACACAGCCTCCTCAGGTACAGTGAGAGAACTGTACTCTGGAGAAAAGCTCATTCTAGTTTCCACAGACACTTTAAAGCTCTGAGCCAACAGAAGGTGCTTAAATTCTTGTTTGTCTTCCACAGGGTGAAGTGAAGAAGTGAAGCCTCACAGCTGAACTACTATGAGGTCAGAAGCCTTGCTGCTATATTTCACACTGCTACACTTTGCTGGGGCTGGTTTCCCAGAAGATTCTGAGCCTATCAGTATTTCGCATGGCAACTGTAAGTATAAGGGGCCAGAGGATTTCATTTAGTATTGATCGGGGGACTTTGAATCAACACTACTTAAGTACAGTTGCAGTGGATAAAGTTGCTTTTTCTTGATTTATCCCATATCAGCCAATTTACATTCTCAGGTACTAATAGAGGAATGTGACTTTTTCACATGATCTTATTATTTGTTAATCTAATACAAATAATTGAACTTACTTCTTTAAGCTCTGATGGATTCTGCTTGAGCATTAGGCATTTTTCCCTAAGTTGGAATTGTAGCTAAAAACCAAATCAAGACAAAGAATCTTTTATGACAGAAGGTCTCTCAGTTTTTACCAGTAGAGATTGGCAAACTCTTCAAAATCTAGTGTAACACCAACAGCTGCATATTGAGATCTGCTGGCTAAACAGGTGGAGAGCTTTCTGTGCATTTTACTGTGGACATCAGGCTTGACTTAACTGCTTCTTTCACATTTGCCTGACCTCAATTGTGATAATGGCAAAGAAAATTCTTCAATGTCTCAAAGTTTCAGGTGTTTATTAGAAAGTCTTTAGCATCTTGGTCTCTAAAAGTATGCCAGGGAGTAGCAAGATAGCCAAGAGCAGGCTTGTGTTCAATTCTTTTTTTTGTTCAGATATTTGGTTTTAAAATTGTCCGTGTTTATTGTGCTTTGGAATGGCTTTTTGGTGCCCATAAACCTGTGTAACACCAGTCTGAAAGACAAGACTCCAGGGCACACCTGATGTGCTGCAAACGGTAGACCTCTGGGATACAACAACAGGGAAGAACTGCTC
Organism: Thryothorus ludovicianus; assembly: GCA_013397245.1. Taxonomy (NCBI): domain Eukaryota; kingdom Metazoa; phylum Chordata; class Aves; order Passeriformes; family Certhiidae; genus Thryothorus; species Thryothorus ludovicianus. The sequence goes on along the minus strand of VZTB01006924.1, from coordinate 79,482 downwards.
TGAAGCAAAGCCAGGTGAAACATGGCTAGTGTGGCCACTTGATCTTCAGCACCAACATTTGCACCCTCCAGAAGGGCAGTACTGATCATTCTTGCAGAAATTTAGCAAGTTTGATCCTTTTGGAGAAATGGAACATGAGATTACTTTTCCTCTGCAGCATGGCATGCTGAAGTAGACATGAATGCCCCTTGTTTGTTCTAGATACATGAGTTATAGAGGAAACATTACTGAACAGAAAACAGACTGACAATAAAACTTGGCATTTTACATGAAGGACTTACATGAATGGTCAGAAGGATTGAGCTGCACAATGTAGGTCCTGCCTGGTGTCCTAAGTTATTTCTTCAAGAGTTCTCAACACCTGCTTTGGACAGAAGTTCCTTTTTCTATTCAGTTTTATCTCCAGACTTTCTGGCAACTGACACTTTGAGGTGCTTTGATAAAGCCATGCTGTGAAACAATACTTTGACCAAGCTTAACAGGTACAATGCTTTTAGAAGACAATACTAAAATACAATGAAAATACCAAAGGAGTAGGGGAGTTTCTGAAGAAACAGACTCCCTCAAAGAGTTGCAGTTTTCTGGGAAAGCATATTAATGGGGAAAAGGCACAGCTAGATGCTAGTCAGCTCTGTATAACATTCTCTGGCAGCAGGTCTGCACTGATAATGCTCATCAGAGGATTATCCTCCTCCTGTCTTCTGTCATTTTATTTACTTAATTAGCTCCTTTTTGTGTACCTAGATGTCATGATCATATGATATGCATGAATGTGAAGTAGCTCTTGATCAGAAATTCACTGTTGTTATAGATTGTACACCCATTTGAGGAGCAGTGGAACACCCTGTGTGTGCTGGGTTCTCTTCCAAACAAAATAATGGGAATAGACAATAAATGCTCTTGCTGACTGGTAGAACTGGGGGGGAAGCTGACTTGTTGATAGCATAAGCTCAGTACAGGGATTCCATCAGTATTGCTGTCCAGTTGCCAGAAGGACTGGAGTATCAGACTGGTTGCCAAAATAATGTACAGTGACTTTTACTTCAAAAAGTTCAAGTGGTGATATTTCCCACCATTTCTCAGAAATCCCTGCAGCTGTTCTACGACAGCAGTTGAGTCCTGTAGAAAACCCAGGGAACTGGCAGTTTGAACCAACAAGAGCCAAGACTTTGGCTTTAGCCACTATCAGTCTAGTTATTGTGATGATTGATAGTCCACTGTGGTACAGCTTTGTCCTGATAGACATGCTTCGGCAGCCAGGAGCAAGCATTTAAGGCTCTGCAAACAATGAAAGAAAAACTGTGAGAAGGTCCATGTACCTATGTGCCAAGACCTCCAGAACAGCTTTATGCGTAAAAAAGTTCACAGTTTTTGTCTTCTACACAGGTGGTGACTTTCTCCTTTGCAGCTGCAGAGACTGTAACCTTGAAGAACTCTCCAGCTCTCTGTGCTCATGCCTTCTAGCCCCAGTCTATGCTTCCAGGGCAAAACAGAAACCATGGATTTCGGCTATAGGTGGACTCTGTGGTGCTTCATGTTAGCACCATTTCAGTTTGTTCATTCATTTTTGTCTCTTTTGAACCTGCTGATCTTTTTCCTTCCTGCAGATACAAGACAGTATCCGGTGTTTGTGGGTCACAAACCAGGGCGGAACACCACACAGAGGCACCGGCTGGACATCCAGCTTGTCATGGTCATGAACAGGACCCTCTATGTTGCTGCTAGGTCAGTAGCCTCCTGCTTCACCACTCCTCTCTTTCTGCTTTAAGAGGAGGAAGGAGAAGACAAGGAATATTCTGAGTTCTTCTCTGATGAACACATTATTTTTAGGATTGTCTTGCACTCAGAGAGAGCTTTGCAGCCTGTTAGTAAGACATATTAGAAACCTCGCTAGATCATCAACAGAAGTTTTGCAATGTGTTACACCTGTGCTTTAGGACTCCATGCCTGTGTCTTCCTCTGAGACCTGCAAGGGCAAAGTTGCCAGAAAAATTATTTAGTTCTGTGGAGAAGAAATTCCATCCTCATTGTTTTATTCCACTTGTGCTCACCAATAATGACAAATTTTAGCGAATAATTCTTCTGTGCACAGATGTATTTTTTGATGAGTTATTAGACGGTAATTTTGCTTATTTAGGCATGTTTTTCGGTATCTTAAGACCAAAAAAAAAAAACAAAAAACAAACCAAACACAGTTTTGCAAGGTTAATTGAATTTAGTGTCTTGACTTTTTTGGAGAGCTATACTGTGCAGACGTGAGCATGTCTTTTTATAAAAATTGCACATAGAGCCACCCATTCAGTTTGCCTTGCTCAGCTTGCACTATCAGCCTCAGTGGGGCTACACCCATTACACAGCTGCCAACCTGGAAGAGATCCAATATTAACACTTCATCTCCCTACCTGTTGCTCGCAAAGAAGATTGAAGATTTTAGAGTGGGAATTACATGAGAGATGCAGAGTGAGTGCGAAATGGGTCCAGATTAGCAAGGGTGGGCGGTCCAGATTAGCAAGGGTGGGTAGTCCAGTTTAGGAGCTCTTGGACCCAGATCTGGTTTGGGACCTCCCGGCAAGCTGCCTCTCAAGTAGTAGCTTGTTTCCTGCCTGTTTTCTGGTCCTCCATTGGAAAAAATGCACACCTTTCTTCATGTGCCACATAAAAACAGGCTGTTGCTGCAGATGGGAAAAGTGGTGGGTGGGATGGCCAAGAGTGAAGGGGAACAGCTGCTGAGCAGGCAGCCTCTCACCACCAGCCCTATCTGCAAAGCCCTTGGCAGCCTCTGGGAGTTGCCTGGCTTTCTTTTCCAGTAGCCACTCCCCATCTCCTGGGTGGTCGGATGTGTCCTGTGGGGGAGAGCTGCCGGTCAATCTCCGTGCAGCACCACGTAATTGGTAATTGAGCTGTGCCAGCACGGTCACTGAGTGACATTTTCAGAGTCGTATCTGTGGCTCCTAGAAGAACGCACCTGTTCCCTTACCCAGCCACCGCAGCTGCTCTGGCTAGTTGCAGCTTCCCAGGGCTGCTTGCCTACCCCGAGCTCCATGGGGTCTGGGTGGCAGAGCTCAGGGCTCACGGCAGGACCTTGCATCGAGTCCAGGCAGAGAGCAAGTGTCCTTCCACAGGAGCTGCGGTGCTGGTGGCCATAGGGCACAAGGAGAGGTCAACCCTGCAGCAAGTGGCAAAGCCCTGTGCTTTGCCTGCGCTCCGAGACTGGTGTTTTTGCTGTGTTTAGTGGGATAATGAGAGGGGCAGGGTGGAGGGTTGAATAGGCTTGAAAGGTGGTGGCAGGATTTCCGCCTTTTCATGACTGAGCTCTGTTTGCTTTCCTTATTTGTTTTCCTTTAAATTAGGAAATTATTTGCCATGAGATGGAGGTAATCCTCTTTGCAGATTTTGCTTTGCTGTTTTTGTAGTTTGTTCCCAGACTGAGACTGACGAAGTTAGACTGTGTGAATGCCCAAGCAACTGGCATTACAGCAGGAACACTCAGAGAACAGTTTTGGGATATGAATCCACTGTGTGAACAAATTATGTGAAGAATGCTAATATTTGGGGGGTAACATGTACTAGTATGCGAATGTGTATTCTTCCTTATTTGTATAAAACAACTTGCTACAACAAGAGTGTTTATATTGTCATAGGATCTTGTGACCTACAAAAAAGAATAAAGACCTGGTCTGTTTTGTGCTTACACAGGCATGAAAAAAATCTTCTTACCCTGTTTTTCCTTCAGTAACTCAAAACCTCTTTGACATATTTCCCACCCCCCCTATTTACTGAATAAAGTCCCTCCTGGGCTGACAAGACTATGTGATACAAGTTCAAATTCAAAGGTAATTTTTATCTTTAAGTAACAAACTTACAGAAAATGAGTCATTCTTCAGTATCTAGTGAGAATGAAAGTTTGTAATTCAAATACTGCATTTTCTTCAAAGACAGTAGTAACTCGAGATTGGAAACAAATTTGTACACAAGCAAAGGTCCCAAAGAGTTTTGTAACAACATTCATTGAAAACTGTAGCTAAATAAACCTTTGGGCTCTTATATGAGCTATTGCTTTCATGCTTTTTTTATACATTGAAAGACAGTGATCCTAAGTTTTACCCAATTAGCTGAAAAACAATCAAAACAAATTGTTCAATACAAAGAGTTTTTATTTTAGGGCTATTATGTTTAGGTTGGGGTTGTTGGGGTTTTTTTGTTTGTTTGTTTGTTTGTTTGTTTACTTGTTTTGGAAAATGCAGGGTTGACTTTTGCAGACAGTTTCAGCACACCAGAAAGGCTAACTCAGATTTGAGAACTGCTTAAATTTTATTAATGAGCAGCTGGCATAGAACAAAATTTCTGTCAGTCCGCTACTTATTTTGTCATATGGGATGCATGACTCCTGTATTAGCTATTACCAAATAAAGTTTTGTGTTGCTTCACAAAGGCATTATTTCATGTTATCAGGCAGATATGCACAGCCAGTATAAATCAAAATAATTCAGCCAAAGGCCATAAAACTTTACTGTCTGAATATCTGGCTTGCAGTCTGCAGAGGACCAGCTTTATCATCTTTTTTCTGGTGGGAAGGGTACTCCCTCGACATCTCTCTCTCACTCGCCCACACCCAGGCACACACACCCTTTTCTAAGTTTGCTGTGTCTCCTCCTCCCATTATCTCGTGCATGGCAGCTTTTATTTCCATTATCTGCCGCCCCTTGTGTGTGTGAATGAAACAGGCACAGGCAGGGTGTGGGATGGCTCCCTCCTCATCCATACTCCAAGTGCCAAGGGTCGTGCACAGCCAGTGGCATTATTTAAATTCCCTTCCTCAACCAGATTATGCCATGGCAACAAAACTCAGTTCTGCTGACTGGAGGTGGGAAAAACGGAAGCTCTAGGATTAAGTAAATTTGTGTTAGAATAACTTAATTAGCAGTAAACTGTACACATACCACAGCTAGTTGGTAGGTCTTGGGCAGCAGTGGGAAAAGGAGGATGAGGACAATCCCACGTTTTCTGTGATTAGGCAGCCCTCCCCCAAATTTGACAGCTCTATTGCTCTCTACTGACACTCAGCAACTGTGTTTTTGTCTGTGGCATGAGAAAATGATATGTAATTTTCCTGATGCTAACCTTCTTTCCAACAGTCCCGTAGCTTAGCATCTGAGTTTCATTTGAACTGTTCCTTGAACCAGAAACTAAGTCCCCTAAAGACTCTTTTATTGAGAGTGGAACTAAATGACTAGGCTCTTTGTTTCTGCTGTATTTTCTAATTGTCTTGTTGAAAATGAAAAAATTGTTATCTCTGGAAAGTGAGGCTGATGAATAAAATCAGGAGCTGTGCCGGAAGAAGGGTTTTAGAGGTCCACCCGCACCTCATTTGCAATTCAAGAGATTTTTTTTCTCCCACTTTTTTATAGTAGGAGTGACAGCAATAAAGAGCAATGCACATAAAAAGGGAACCATGACGTAATCTATGAAACTGATATCGTGCTAATAGGTAATTTTATTCCAGAACCAACCCTGACCACTGCTCTGTCACTGAAATCAAGCAATAAACTGAAGTATTAAACCAATCTTGGAAGTAAATGACAGCTCTGGTTTTAGAGTCTGGAGGAGAAGAAAACCCATCAACTCCTCTATTTGGCATCTTACAAAGCAAACAGCCTCAAGCTCCATAGGAGACAAATTTTTAAAAGTCAGTTCTTTACCACAGTGCTGCCTCTTTTCTCCACCTGAGAGAAGTGTGGCTTGTTTCTTTTGTAGCAGTATTCTGTGTCTGTCTTGTTTAAAGAGACTAGCACTGTTTTCCCATCTTGAAAGCAAAGATTTCTAAAATGGAAAGAGCCTGTGTTCTGCTTTCAGCAGACTCCTCCAATGCTGTGGATCATACTTCAGGTGCGCAGCTTTCTGTATGTTGAAAAAAAATCCAATTTTATTTCAAGGAAAAATGAGATTTCAGTCCCAATTTGATGTGCTGGTTACTACGGCGTTGTGGGTTGGTGGGTTTTTTGAAGCTTTGGGTTCTGTCCTTGTTCTCAGCTTACACAGAAGAGAATGTCTAAAAATATCTCTTTACCTGAGTAGCTGTGTCTATTTCTGCTTTCCAAGAAGAGATTGGCAGCTAATTGTAGAAAGGGACAGGTTCTCAGGAAAATAGGAAAGTAAATGCAAGAAAAACAAAGTGTGAACTTTTTTTGGAGAAATATTGTACAGCTTAGTTTGGCCAGCAGTGTGTGAAGAGAAGAATGATTGCTGAGGATAGTTTTGTGTCTGACAGCCTTTTGTCTATCATATTGTCAATCAAAATATAACAGCTAAGATTAGACACATATTTAAAAGGGAAAAAAGAAGAAAAGGAAAAGAAAAGATAAAAGAAAAGAAAGAAAAGGAAAGAAAAGGAAGGAGACT
>VZTB01006924.1:35966-63778 GCA_013397245.1 Thryothorus ludovicianus | reverse complement strand
TAAAACTAACAGTTCTGTGGTATTTGTTTTGCTGATGTACCTAGGCAGAATTTCTGAGCATTGAACTAGTGACTTGTGACTGGATAGGGTAGTTCAGTATATCTAGACTGAAGAAGAATTATTCCATAAGGTTATTTTCTTCCACAGCATCCCTCTGAAATTACCATTTTGCAAAGTGGCGACTTGATTGTTCAGAACTCAGTTCCATTTACCTCACTGGATTTTTTCCCTCCTTCAGTGTTCCTAAGGAGACTGTGATGGTTTTGTTTCCCCTTCTCTTTTGACTGATGAGAGAAGAAGCAATTGTGTTATTTCTAATGCTCCTCCCCCCTTCTTTCCTTCCTCCCCAGAGGGAAAGCTGTACTCTGCCACAGTGACCGACTTCCTTGCAATAGATGCAGTCATATACCGGAGCCTTGGAGACAGCCCAACTCTGCGGACAGTTAAACATGACTCCAAGTGGTTGAAAGGTAGATAAACAAGGCGGGAAAAGCAGCATCTCTGAGGAGAGTCTTGGATTACTGACAGACCTCTTTGTGATTTCTTTTTACCAGTGCTTTCTGGCAGAGAGAAGGAAGTAGATTACATCTCTTGCTTACTCTGATCTGTTTGTCTCTTTGTCTCTCATCCTGACCCCACATTACTGGATTTGACAGAAGCTGTGAGCTGGGTAGATCAGAATATGTATTCCAGGGAGCTTTCCAAGCTGAACTCCACCAGTCTGTTGGATGGAAAAGCTGGAGCTTGCAGGGCTCTGTGCGCTTGAGCTGTGTTTGAAACTATTTCTGCCACAGCACTGTTAGGTATCAATCAAGGCTTTATGAAGTATAGAACGTTTGTCCTGTAGTGTTAAGATTCATTAATGAAACTAAAATTATAGAAATATTGCACAAAGCCTTTCTGTTATAGTTCTTAGGGATTGTAACGCTGCCATTGAATTAGGCAATTTTTGTGCCCTAAATGCCCTCGTTGTTAAAGAAGGTGCTGTTTAGCTTCATGTAGGTGTTGAGAATTGTTAGCATTTGGAGTGATTTTAACACAGAGCAAAGCCATAGTTTTTCTGCGCGCAGAAATGTTTTGCCAGGTGTCAGCTTTAGCTGTCCCACTTTGCTTGCTGCTGCAGACACGTGTGGGCAGAAACAGTTACGTGATTTGTTATTCCCTCAACTCACAGCCTGCATGCCATAAAGACCACTGCTTGGACCCCTCAGGCATACAGTTATAAATGCCTGTTTACTTTTCGTCTTACTGCATGCAGGACAGATGTATTATTGGCAGAGACTTAACTACCCTGCAGTGATGCTGCACAGACTTCTGTTCCCAGCTCTCCTGTCCCCAGACAGTGATTCTTCTGCAGCAGTGATTTGTTTGTTCTGAAAACTGATCAAGTTTTTCAAACACAGACATTTTAGCTCTGGATGTTAAGTGTGGATGTATTTGGCTCCTCCTTGCATTCTATATCCTGTTCATGGTGCCTAAATCAGGTGTCTTGGGTTGCTGTTTTTTTTCTAGAACCGTACTTTGTTCAGGCAGTTGACTATGGCAATTACATATACTTCTTCTTCCGGGAAATAGCAGTGGAATACAACAGCATGGGAAAGGTAAGGGCAAAAATATTGCCTTGAATGACTTTGTCGGATTCAGGAGGAGGAAAACATATGCTATTCTTGGACCAATGCTGTTACGAGTGACCTTGAAATGAGAACCATAAATCATGATGACAAGGTCAGCATGTTGAGAAGATTCCTATTGCTCAAGCCAAAGGCTGGCTGAAGTGAAACATTGCACTGTCTTGAAAGGAAAGTGTGTGGTTTCTTACAGTGATGGTGTATGCTAGAGTCTCTTTTCTGAAATCATAAAAAGCACAAGGCTAAAGTAGTTAGTTCAATATAGTAGATAATTGTTAAAAACAGATTCCAAAGCAGGAAGAATTTTTTCTGTAAGAAATATGAATTAGAGTGCTGAATAAACAGGGGTAGGAATTTTGTGCTCTGCCATTCTGCAAAGAATAATAAAACACTTTCTTCATTTTTGCTAATTTCACAATAGCTTTCTGACTAAGCGGTCAGAAAAGCTGACCAAGGTCACAAAGGTGGAGAGCAGGAATAAAAGCCCAGCAATAAGTTTTTAAGTGCTGAAAACACAAGAATCAGAGCAGCAGTGTGGGTTGCAGGGATTGTGAATTTGAAATGTGCTTTTGTTTGGGAAAATAGACAGCTAAGCAGTCTGTATGGAAATGAGTTGTATATGGGTTGAGAACAGATCTCCTGTAGGATTTATGGCTGTATAGTAAATGCCACAGTCTTATCTTTCATAGCACACTGTACCAAACCTTAATTTTTCTTTGTTTCTTATTTGCCACAGATTATAGAAAAGTGGTACCAAATTAAGCACCTTTCTGTGTTATTCCAAATGTTTTAAGAGAGTTCAAAGAAATCTTTAGGTCAAGCAAACATTCAATTTTCTCCACTATTTTTGCTCTATTCCTTCCAGGTAGTTTTCCCAAGAGTGGCCCAGGTTTGCAAAAATGACATGGGAGGATCTCAGAGAGTGCTGGAAAAACAGTGGACTTCCTTTCTCAAGGCTCGGTTGAACTGCTCAGTTCCTGGCGACTCACATTTCTACTTCAACATACTGCAGGCAGTTACAGATGTTATCCATTTCAATGGCCGGGATGTTGTTTTAGCAACATTCTCCACTCCATATAATAGGTAATAGTCACAATGACCTTTTACCTTCTCTTTCCTTCATGTTTTGCTTTTCACTGCCATTCCTTTTTACTCCATGCAAGCACAAGTGATTGCTCATGCAATGTAATTATTATGTACCCTGCGCTTACCGATAGTTTGTGTTTAATTTGAAGGTATTCTGGTATTGTTTACTTCATACCTGATGACTTAAGGTGGCTTTCAGCCATTTACTGTCTGGATACATTCCTCAGGCATTCTTATTTTTACATGGGAATAGTTCACACTAGCCACCAAGAAGTGTTGCAGCATGTAACTTGCAGAATATTTTTCCAAGGGGAAAATACAGGGGTTTTTTTCCTCACAAAGAAAGGACTGTGTCTGTCCCATTTATAGCTAAACCTCGAGAACCATGTTATCCTCTTCTCTTTGTTTTATTATGCATCCTTGATGACTCTTGCATTGATCCTTGACCCTGCATTGACCCTGCTGCCCCCTGACTCGCCTGGGAGAACCAAGATCTTGCTGGCCGGGAAGAACCCCTATTTTATTGTTTGCATGGTTATCCAAAAGCATCAGTTCATCTGTAGAGATTTTATTCTGTTACAGATTATAGTGTGTTTCTCTGGAAGTTATTCAAAGAGTGACTGTATCTAATTATTGGGAACTCCCAGAGAAGTTAAAAAAATAGTAGCTTTCTAATTAAAAAATATATTGCAGTTTCACAGAGTAACATTTGAGCTGAAAGAGGAATTTTATTGGTGAAATTCATTTAGTTTTGCTGTACCCTTGCCACCCTTTGTTAAAGCCTTACCTCAGTGAGGTCATTCACAGAACTGACTTCAAATGAGAGTAAGCCTGGGCCTGTAATGTATAATCACTGCTTTTGACATCAAAACAATAGGAACTGCAATGGAATAATTATGCTACCAATAGGGAATACAAGCTTAAATTAAGATGATCTCTTTTCATGCAATCTGGCTTAATAAAAACAGGTGAACAAATAGAGATTCAAAATCAGAAAATAGATTGTGTCTTGCAATTATCTCAGAATTGAGATTGTCCTCCCACTCTGCTAGTATTTCCTGTGGTGTGTCATGAATAATTCCTTTCCTTAAGTTGCATTTTAAAATCTAAGTACTTGGTATAAAAAGCAAAATACTAAATTACAGGCTGCAGGTTTTGCCAGACATGGAAGATGACAGGAAGGCATATATTCTTAGAGACAGCTTATTAGCAGACCTGGCATCCAGGAAGGCCAAGCGTGTCCTAGGGGGCATCAGGGACAGCATGGCCAGCCGGGCAAGGGAGGGGATTGTCCTGCTCTGCTCTTCACTGAGGCAGCCTCACCTCCAGTGCTGGGGGCAGCTCTGGGTGCCACAATTAGAGACCAAAGGAGAGCTAAAAAGACAGAGAAGGACTTGAGGGGAAGCTGTATGAGGAGTGAGTGAGGCCACTTGTCTTGTTCAGTCTGCAGAAGAGGGGACTGAGGGAAGACCTCACAGCAGTTTAGAGCTTCCTCATAAGAAGGAGGAGCAAGCTCCTCTGCTCTCTGGTGAGCCATAAGAGGACTCAAGGAAGCTGAGTCACAGAGGTTTAGGTTGGATATTAGAAAAAAATAGGTTCTTCACCCAGTGGGTGTTTGGGCACTGGAACAGGCTCCCCAGGGATCACGGGTTACCAAGCCTGACAGACATCAAGGACCATCTGGACAATGCTCTCATGCATGTGGTATGATTCTTGGGGTCTCCTGTGCAGGAGGAGCTGGACTTCAATGATCTTTGTGAGTCACTTCTAGTTCAGGATACTCTGTGATTCTGTAGTTCTGTGAAACCTGCTTCTGACATGAGCGCATCTCTCATTCCTCCTCCACTAAAGAGAAGTGGCAGCAAATACTTTTGGTCTCTAGAACAAAGTTTCTTTCTAGTATGAAGTGGAAGAGATTCCTCAGTCTAATCAGAGGTTACTCAGGTAGAAACTAGTGTTGAGTTGTTGTCCAGTAGTTCAGAGTGGTTTGGACCCCCTTGGCTATGTCTCACAGTGAGTGATCCATCCTTACCACTGCATCATACTATAGACCTGCAATCTGCCACCCTCCAGGGTAAAAGATGTTGCAGTCCTTTCAGCACAGCAATGCCTCCATCCATATGTATTTGTATGTTGAGCATGGGTCTCAGCACTTGTAGTTGCATATAACACACCTCAGGATTTTATGGCTGGTTTTTTTTTCTTTGGGACTTAATTCAGCAATGTGAAAAATATTCTAGCTGGAGTGGGTCTTGATCTATCTTTTAGGATGAGGTCCTCTGTGTGGCCAAATACACCTTTGACCATTTCTTACATCAACATGTGTATGGCTGCCTCCATTTAAAACTCCTGCTGTGCTCACAATAATGTAAGGCTTTGAAGTTTCCTTCCATATAAAAAGACAAATCTGTGGAGATCAAAGACTGCTGTACTGTCTCCCAACTTCTTGTTTTCCTTCGGTAAAAAGCATTTTGAAATTTTTTACTATTCAAACCATTGTTTTTCTATCAATTTATATACCTTTAGGAGTTTAGCTTAATCCTCTCTAACAGTATTATAGTTTCTGCTTTTTTTCTTTGATGTGTGATAACCTATTAGCTAAGAGCAGGATTGAAAGCCTCAGCCAGCTGGGTTCATGCTATTTACCCAATAAAATCAAGCAGTGCAAGTCAGACACAAATACAGTAGTTCATGTACAAAAAAAAAAAGAAGAGGGGGAAATGAATATTTCATGCTTCCAATTGACTGATCAAGGTACACCCATAAGCCTTTCAGAAAGTATAGGTAAGAATATAACTGTATTTGGACAGTGCTGTTGTGCCGTTGTGTGGAAGTATTCAAAAAGTTGGAATTCTCAATGCTATGATCTTAAAATAATATCAATTTTTCTTCTATAAGCTCTTTACATTTTGTTGAGTAGAGCAGACTCCTGAGCATAGTTAACTCCTTTTCACTGGCAATACTTTGTGGTTATCAGGCTGTGGGAGCATGAATGAGTTACATGTAAAAGCCAGGTAAATGGCATATTGCAGCATGCTTCCAGTTTGATTAGAACCAGCTTCTGAACTGTCTGCAATATGTTTTTCGAGACATGGCAGGGACCACAATAGCTGGTACTGAGAGGTGTTATGACTTAGAAGGCCTTAGATTTCCAAATGATGGATTCTGAATCAGACTGGCCATTACTCCTCATACATTGCCATTACTCCTCATACATTGCCAGTGATAGCCAGAGTTTCACTGATTCTTTCCCTTCTTCAAGATTATTACAATTACTTCTTTCTCTAGAAGCTTTGAAATAAATTCTCTTGGCAGAAGCTGCCTGCTGATTGGTATTCAGGTTTTTCCATGGGGCTGCCTTTTCCCTTCAATACCAGATTCAGAGTTCAGGATTGAGTAACCTGGGACAGGAAGACTTCTGTGGAGCATATTTTTCACTCAAGGTTTTATGCATAACTGCAGAATGTGTAACAGTTTCTGGGAAATGTCACTTTGCAGCATCCCTGGCTCTGCAGTCTGTGCCTATGACATGCTTGACATTGCCAATGTATTTACTGGGAGATTCAAAGAACAAAAGTCTCCAGACTCCACATGGACACCAGTTCCTGATGAACGAGTGCCCAAGCCCAGGTATGTTTCATGTATAGTGATACTGTTCTGTTCCTTCATGCAGGCTACAGAGGCTTTTTGATAATTTGAACAGCCTTGTAAGGTGCAGATACAATTACACATGTTGCAGCTGCAAAGTAAAAGTTGAGTTGAATTTGGATCTAAACTATGCAATTGAGATTTTTTTTTCCACTTAAGTGAGACTTGTGTAACATGTATCAGGCCAGAATCAGATCCACTTGGTCAGAATAATCACTAAAAAGTGGTGTGGGTTATACAGTTGTTGCAAATTGGTTCAGTAATGGATATATCTCATTACAAAGCCTACACCAGTTCTGCAGTTTGCTGTTCTCTGATTAACAAGCAGTTTAAGTGCCACAGTGGATGACTTATGGAGACCAAAAAAGAGCATTCCATCAAACTGAGATTCAGTTTACCTCATTCCTGCTATGAGTTGTTTTTCCAGCTTTCACGTGTTTGCATACGTCTCCTCTTCTACACTCTTCATATTTCTTACAAGTACCATTTCATACAAGTTGCTGTTGACAGATGCTTGTTAACTCATTTACACCAATGGCATTTTGCTCTGAGATATTGAGATGAGTACAGATAAATTCACTTACCTCACTTAAGCTTTACCACTTTATTGCATGTTTTACATTGCTTGTGATGTCTTAAATAATTTCAAAAGAAAAAACATCTGAGGTGCTCTGTGCAGCGTTGAACACCACAACATAAGAAGAATATTAAGCTGTTGGGAGCATCCAAAGGAGAGCTACAAAGATGATGAAGGGCTTAGAGGGAAAACCATGTGAGTAACGGCTGAGGCCACTTGGCTTGCCTAGAGAAGAGGAGACTCAGGGCAGACTTCATCACAAGCTACAACTTCCTAGTGAGGGGAAAAGGAAGGGCAGACACTGATCTATGTGATGACAGTGACAGGGCCCAAGGGAATGGCCTGAAGTTGAGTCAGGGGAGGTTAAGGTTGGATGTTAGGAAAAGGTTCTTCACCCAGGGAAGTGGTTGGGCACTGGAACAGCTCCCCAGCGAAGTCGCAACACCAGTCTGACAGAACTCTAGAGGCTTTTGGACAACACTCTCATGGCACAGTGTATGACTCTTGGAGTGTCCTGTGTGGGGTCTGGAGCTGGACTTCAGTGATCCTTGTGGGTCAGTTCCAGCTCAGGATATTCCACAAGTCTGTGAAACTCCATGGTGGACACTGAGCTTCTGCCTAATCCAAATTTGACCCATCATATTTTGGATTTGCCAAATGTAGTGTTACTGTGCTGTCTGTATTCTGAAGTTGTGACTCAAGAGAAGAGCCTGGAGATGACTGGAAAATCTGGTAAATTTTGCATCTGTTTCTAGTCTGAGTCTTAGTAATGCAGCTTCTAAAAGTGCTGCAGGGTTCTCTTCTCCATTTTGCATTGTTTCAAACAAGTTGTTGTCACAATGGTCTGCCTTGGGAGTGCAAGGCTGCATGATGGCTCCAAGGTTAAATGTTTGGACCTTACGGAGATATATTGGCAGGTAAGGGGAAAAGAAGAGAAATCACTTTCAATGGGAAAGAAGAACAGAAAGTTGCATTACAAGTTTGGGATGAACCAATAGCAGGCTAGCTGTTATGATGAAGATGGGATAAAATTCCTCTTTCTAAGCCTGAAGGAGATAATGTGATGTGAATTGTGAACAGTGTTTCACATAACATTTGGCAATCAATCTGCTTAATAGAAATAATTATTACTTCTAGCTCATGTTGAAGTACATGACAAGCACCTTTGAAATCAGGCCATTTTTGTCTAGTTGTCTCAGTGTGATGCAGAAATATTATTGCGCCTGTTGATCCTAACATTTCTCAGAAACCTACCAGAGCCCTTCAGGGATGTCGCTTCCCTGTTTGGCCAGACAGCAGGGTTTGCTCGGATTTATGTTGACTCGACTAAACCAGTTGTGAGATTAAACAGGATTAATCCAATCTTGCTATTAGAATTCAGGTGTAAATAGGCCTCCAGATTAGATACACAGAAACCGTAGACACCACGGTGCCAGAAGGTGCAGGCTGCTCCCTCGAGTTCTCTGTTGCAGCATGGATCAGTGGCCTTGCTAGGGCCTAAGAAACCAGTCATGCCCTTGATTTCTCCTTCTCTCCATCTGTTGCTAGCTCTACATGCAAATTACAAGACAACTGAAGTATTTTGGATATGAAGAGGCAAGAGCACACATTTTCTGTGTGTAATGTTCCTTGCTCAGCTCTCGTGGAACCAGACTTGTTGACACAGCTAGCTCCTTTGAGTCCTATGCTACCTTCCTACACAAGATTTATTTACCTAATGTTTGAATGTTTATCTAAATCTGAGCAACACAGATGATAGGACCAGTCCTGTATTTTGTTCAAGCTGACATTACTCTTGTTGTCAATGCTTTTACCCACATCACAGTAGATGAAAACTGGATGATGCAATGAGTTTATAAGTGAATGGTCCATCTTTCTTCTTCCCATCTCACACTGACTCAAAGGTTTGAAGAATCGTAGTGCTCTAGAAAATGGGATTGAATGGGCCTTTTATTGAAGAACGTGACTTACTCACTATTAACAAGTGAAACATTTTGCTGCATTTTTGAGAGATGGCCTGTCCAGGGAAGAAGATTGCACTACCTCTTAGGATCTGGTAGATTTTAGAAATAGCATGAGCGGATTTGCATTTAAGTTGTCAAAGAATGACAGATAACTTTTCAGTGAAAGTTCTCAATGAGCTACCATTCTTAAATCACTTTATCCAAATTGAACAAAGAGTGACACCAATGTTTGCATGGATGGTATTCCATTTGTCTTCTCCAATAGTCTGTTTTCTGTCAGATATGACTAAAAGTCATTCTTCCATACCCATTAAAAGAATTAACTTCCTTCTATATTACAGGGACTGTTTTTATTCCAGGAGAGAGCAGTCAACTGGTCAAGTTACAAATCAGAAAACACTTGTGCCATTGGGAAGCATCAATCCAAATGCACACAAGCTGTGATTACATTTTCATCTAAGTGGTAGCACTCCTGGTGAAAAAATGACTTTGTGCTCGTAAGTGACACATGAAGTCCTTTTGAATGGAGGACAGAGCAGGATTTTAGGTTTTCCTTGAGGAGCTGAACCAGGCCACCATACTTCTCAGTCCTTCTCCAACTTAAACTCCTGTAAAGCACATCAGATTTCAGTGAGAGCTTCATCACAAAAGGAAGCTTGCTCTCAATGTCAAATAACTTTTCTGGCTTTACTTCTCCTGTTTTATATAGACCTGGTTGCTGTGCTGGCTCTACATCATTAGAAAAGTATGTAACGTCTAATGAGTTCCCAGATGACACTCTGAACTTCATCAAAACACATCCACTGATGGATGAGGCTGTACCTTCCATTGTCAACCGACCCTGGTTCCTGAGAACAATGGTCAGGTACGTACACCCAGTGAACTCCTGTCCACATTGTAGCTGTCAAGCTGTGCTCATAGCCTTGCTACAAACACTGTCCAATGCTATAAATGTCCTTGGCGTCCTGGGCATGAATCCAGCTAGGAATGGTGGCAGAGCTGAGGAGATGCTGCGGAACTCCCTGAGCAGCTTGCAAGATAGGAAAGACCTCAGTCTTTTCCAACCAAGCTGTGCTGAAACCGGATATTGTAGGAAATGCTGTGCAGGAAAGGTTTACTCGCCTTCTGGCTTATGGGTCAGTGCTTGAGACAGCTCTTTAAAAACTTCAGGCAACAAGGATCAGCAGACAACTTAGGAATATGTACACAGGATACAAACATGTCTGCCAGGATATGTTCACAGGATATGTAGATGTCTGTCAGTTTATGTACTGGTAAGCTTTAATGTTTGCAGAAGCGTGTAGGCAGAAGTAATTGCATAATCTGCATCCTTTCTATGGCAACAAGAAAAGAATAATAACAGAATTGAACAAAGACTCATAAATCAGCAAGTGTTAAACATACCATCCTCTTCCTATCAAAATACATTCCCACTCTCTGCTGTGGTCATTACACTACTTATCTACTCTCCAGCAGTGAATAATGTGACTAATTTTTGCCGTATTTTCCTCTCTTCCCATAAACAAAGGTAGAGTATTATGTTGAACACTTAGCTCTGGAAGGATCTGACTTAGTTATAGTAATGTATCTTTTATCAAGTTTTTCTGTCAAGTTCTGTACTTCTAATCGAAGATGAGAGCAGCAAGCTCCACAGAGTGCTTCCCTTTAATAGGCAGTACCATCTAACTAGTACCAAACTACCAGTGTATTTGTTTTCAATAAATTGTGTAGTCCCAAGATTTGATATCACCTCAGCAATGAACTTGCTTGGTGGTGGTTGTATGATTATTTTAAGTTAGATTAAATGGTGTTTAGCATCTCACTATTGCACTGACACAGCTTTTCCTGACAAAAAGTTGAACCTACTTTTAATGTGACAGAGCTTGACATTTTAAAAAGAGTTCACTGTGCTGATTCTCTATCCCTGTCTGAAGAAATCACAGGCTTTTGGAAGGATAATTCCTAAATGTCCTCAGATTCCTTGCATTTCTTCAGCCTTCTGAACTTCTAGATGCTGCTGAACTTCTGGGCACTTCTGCTGGCTATAGGATTGAATGTGCCTGTGGGAATGCAAACACATGAAAATTCCGCAAGATCTGGGTTGCCAAATTGGTACAGTCTATGTTGATTTATAGTCAGGTAGAAAAAGTGCTTAAATGTGTTTTATGGTCAATAGAAGTCTACCATCCACTCATCTGACATGAAGAAAGTGATTAAATAAATAACAATTCTGTGATTATCTCTGTGATTTATCTGTGAAAATACTCTGTTATTTTAGATATCGCCTGACCAAAATTGCTGTTGACTCTGCTGCTGGGCCGTATCAGAACTACACTGTGGTTTTCTTGGGGTCGGAGAAGGGAATTATCCTGAAGTTCTTGGCACGGACAGGAAACACTGGTTTCCTAAATGATAGCCTTTTCCTGGAAGAGATCAATGTTTACAATCCTGAAAAGTGTGTATCTGATTCTTTGTACTCTTGTATGGGTGACTTTGAACTTCTGATTTCCCAGAGAATAATTTGTCCCATGGAAACGGAAGTGGTTAGAGAAGCCAAGTTTTTTGAGTAATTTTAAATTGTTTAGGGAAGGGATGTCTGCTTATCAGTCTCTACATTGCAATAAGGTTTTTTCTTTATTCAGTATGTGTAGAAAATAGCCCATCCTATGCAGCAGCTGATGGATAATTAAAAGTGAAGTTCTGGAAAGGAAGATTAATTTTCTAATCCTATAAAAAACCCTGATTCCTCTCCAAATAATTCAACAAGCAGCAAGCTGCTCTCCAAGGGAAATTTTCCACATTTCAGTCTTCCTCAAATATGCCTAAGGGGGCTTTGAAGTGAGCCATAATCATGCAGAAATTTCAGCTGCTTTGAGTGCTGGAGAAGAATAAACACAAAAATGAAGGGCCGTCAGAAGCTTGTCTGGTGTCCTGTCACCCTCCAATTCTTAACTATCCCATGCATATTTAATATTTGCTTAAATGTCTACCAGTATTTTTGGTGCTCTTTTTCCTTGACTTGTTTGATTCTACCTTTCTTATGAATATTTTGGTGGAAGTTCTTTCTGATTTTTTTTTTTTTCCAGCCTAGGGGATAATTAATGTTCCCCTGGCTTCCCAGAAGAGCCCACCAGTGACTCCCTCTCACTTTTATCCAAATCAGGTGCAGCTATGATGGCATGGAGGACAAGCGGATCATGGGCATGCAGCTTGACAAGCCCAGCAGCGCCCTGTACGTCGCCTTCTCCACTTGTGTCATCAAGGTTCCCCTGGGGCGCTGCGAGCGCCATGGCAAGTGCAAAAAGTACGTGTTTTGTGGTGGCTGTCAGAGGCCGGTGCAGTGGGGAAGCTGGAGCACTCATGAATGCCACCTTGTGCTCTTCTCTCCCAAGGGCCTGCATAGCATCCAGAGACCCATACTGTGGATGGGTGAAGGAGAGTGGGGTGTGCACGCAGCTGGTCCTTGGCTCCAAGTGAGTAAGGGCTCTCTCTGGACAGGCCGTGAAGCTCTGGCGGTGGTGCCAGGCAGTCTTGGGCAAAGCTGTTTGGAACACGAGGCTTTCAGAGAGGGAAAAATGTGGGAAGTGTTTGTTTCTACCTTATTTGCATTCACCTCTGAAATGTCTCACAAATTTTTCTGATGTGAACAGTCAGCTGATTGGTAACTGCTGAAAGAGGAGGAAGAAGAAAATGAAAGAGCTGTATTAAGGTCTGTGTGTTATTGAAAGGAGTGAATTGGATGGATATGTCTGGACCAGCCTACACTGGAGCCATCGCAGCTGATTAAAGAGGCAATAGAATCCAAATTAAATTACTGAAGTAATTTGTCTACTGAAAACAAAACCAGTCCTTCTAATTTACTGTGCATTACTAAGAGGAATAACAGAGCGCAGTAAGGGCTTAAAACAGATTTAGAGAAGTGCTGGATCTCCCCTTGCTTAACAGTAGAATTTAATTATTTTATGATAATGAAAGTCTGTGAAGGTTACAGAGAGCGAATCCACTTCAGAGCTCGCATTTCTTGGCCACTTCTGACACATCACATGACTGCCCACTCTGAGCTATACAGCTATAGTCCCCCGTGGTACTAGTGGAAATGTAGCACAGACAACACAGAGCCTTGACAGCCCTACATCTGACACCACTTAACCTAGACTCTCTACAGGTCTTCAGTATATGATGGACAAGTTACAATCCCTGTGCTTCTGTCTTGTTCTTAATTTGCTGATTTCCCTCATCTGCTGGGGATGCTGTAGCTGTATGTGTCCATATTTTCTTGACTACAAAAGTGTGGGCTGTTTCTGATTTGACATTTAGTAGGATAAAGTTAAAATGCACCCATGTCCATATCAGGTTTTTCATCATTCCAAAAGCTCTAGAGAATTCTTCAACTTCCACGGCAAATTGTAGGGGACTTCATATCATAGACTTCCATATCCCACTTTTAAAGGCAGATCCCAGTTTCATCGATAGGTCCATCAAGACAGAAGCTGTGCAGCTTGCAGTGATGAAGTCCAAAAGTGAGCAGGGCAGCTCGTGTTCTATCCAGTCCTTAGGAAGGGGGTCCAGATCAGCTGTGAAGATATCTGGTGAAGTTCTAATCTAACCAACAGGAGGCAGAGATGTTAGGCACCTTCCTGGAGTAAGTGACAGTGGAGCAGGTGTTTTAAAAACACAGAATAAGTTGTCTTCAAGGGTCATTATGCCTCAAGGGCAGGATCCTAATACAGACAAGGGCTTGTATTTGGACGTTTGTCATTCACCTTTGACCACACAGGAAGTTGGAAGAACAGCTTGAACAATTATCCAAAATCAGAGAGATAGGTTGGAAGCATAAGCTGAGCACATCATCTAGAAAAGCACGTGAGTGTTTGTCAATAAAGCCCCCTGAATTAAAGGAAGTACCTTTCGTGGGATGGACCTTATGCCTTGCAGCCTTAGGTGCTGTACCTAAGTGACTGCTGAAATGCAGGCTTCTTCCTCAAACACAGTACCTGCCCAATGGATTGGGTTCCTTCTCACACCAAAGTGCCAGTGCACCCAATCTACTTTGTGCACAGGTTAAAGTAGGGCTACAGTTGCTTCTGATAACATCGTATCTTGAACAGTTAATAAATACAGGTCTTCTCTTCCCTTGATAATGAGGAACACAATGGATCTTTAAAAAGTAATAATATAAAGACAAAGTATCATCAGAAGCCAAGAAATCATTAAGCAATGATGAGTAGCTCAAATGTGTATGTTGCGGTTTTTCAGCCTTTGTGTGGAATTTCCAAAGAGATAGCCAGTTTCACAGCAGGGATTTTTTTCAATTGAACATGTGATATTTTCTTTCTGGTTATGCCTATGACTGTTGTTTTTCATCCTGTTTTGTTTCTTTCTATTATTTAGACTGGCATTTGAACAGGACATAGAACGTGGCAATACAGATGGCCTGGGTGATTGCCAAAGTAAGCAAAGCTTTTACTTCTATTTACCATGTGTCACAGTATCCTTCTGAATGCCTCAAATCACCATTACCTGTCAGGCATTCCTTTGTAGCAACATAAGCTACAACAGGGACAGCAATGTAGCTAATGATGCAGGCTCAGAAGAAGAACTGTTGTTTAAATGCATTTCAGGAAAATAGCCTGGTGATTTATGTGAACACTGGACTTCAGAGTAGTTGTATAATGAGAAAAGCTCAGCTCTAGAGGATATTGATTACAGCAATGGTATAATGAATTGGGGTCATTGTCTTTATTAGCCCTGGTTGTTGGGTTGCTTATGTAAATGTACAGAAGTGGCTTGGTTTCTTGTGTGGTCTGTGACTTGGACTACATTCCTGTGCAGCACATGAGACAGTGAAATATATCTTTAGTTTTGGATCCAGATCAAGAAATGACGACAGCTTAGCTTGTGAATTGTAGGGAATTTTACATACAGTCTGAACAACCTAATGATATTAAGGTCAGGTACTATTGGCACTGCCTAAGAAATATTAATGGTAAACTTTAAGTACTGACAGCATGAGCTGGAAGCTTAAACACCATCTTTAAACATTTACAGTTTTGTACTGAAATGCTTAAAAGTGCATAGCTTGCACTGCATGCAAAGAAACCTTGCATGCTTATTTCTGAGCCTCCAGGAATATCAATACCTGTGTTCAGGACAGCTCTTGTTCCAGATGTTCTCACCAAGGTTGGTTTGATTCTGAGCTCCAAATATTATTCACAAACCTCATGAAATCAAGACTCGCATTCTTTTCAGCATAATTCGCACTGATGCAATAAAAGTGATGAAGCTGAGGATTCAATGTACAGTGAGAGAGTCATTACTTCTGCATTACAGAGAAAAATTACAGAGGGCTAGATTGTGCCATGGGACATAGAGTGGGTTGGCTGCTCTGGTGAAAGCCAGAGCCTTCTCATGCCTTGTGCATCCTTATTCAAGAGCCAGTAATTACTCTGATCACTGTGCTTGAAGGAGTACGAGGATTTCAGCCTCTGTCCTAACTTAGGGTAATATAGACTGTCTCAAAAATTTTTGAAGGAGGTGTACACATAGGCCTCCCCTCTGTTCCCCTGTAAAATGGGTTAGCACCAAAATCAGGCCAGTTCCCAGCTGGTGTATCTTTGCCCTTTTAGGTAGATTCTGCTCTCCTTGGGCAAATAGGTTAGGCAGGAGTGGAGTGTACCTGATATCAGTTACATATAAAAGGAGAGTAGGAAATTGTTCAGGAACAGCACATTGTGCTCA
Source organism: Thryothorus ludovicianus (assembly GCA_013397245.1). NCBI lineage: Eukaryota > Metazoa > Chordata > Aves > Passeriformes > Certhiidae > Thryothorus > Thryothorus ludovicianus. The sequence continues at coordinate 48,137 of VZTB01006924.1, read as the reverse complement.
TGGAGAGAGATCTGCTTCTGTGCAGAGAGCAACAAAGCCCATACCCTGCTTAAATCCCTCTTTAGCCCTGAATGGTGCATTGAACCTTGACACTGCACTGGGGTAGATTTCATTCCCTGCTAACACAGCTGATTTTATTACTTCATGTGATCTTGGGTCACTTGAGTTTTGTCCTCATTGACTCACACTGTTGGCTGCAACCCCTGCAATGCCTTGCCTTAGATTAGAATTTGCAAAGAAAGCAGGGAGGACACTGGCCCTCTTGCTTTGGTACCTTCTGTACAGAGCTGGTCATGAGCACTTTCAAAGCCAGACATTGTTTTTGGGTATGTCTGAATATTAGTTTTGCCTGGTCCTTAGTGTTCAAGTCACATGCTTATAAATATCAGCTGAAACATTAAAGGTTATTAGCAGCAAACTACTTAAAAGAAAAAACAAGATAGAAATAATGATGTTTCCCCTGTTATTTGTCTTTCAGATTCCTTCGTAGCCCTGAATGGTAAGGAAGTTCTTAGTTTCAATATATACTGATGGCAAATCTGTTTTGGAGGAATCAGTTTTTACTAAAATTTTAAATATTTTCATACTTTTGTTATATTTAATGTTTTTTTCCCAATTTATTTTGTTCATAGACATTTCAACTGCTTCACCTGATCATGAAATGTCTTACTACACTGTGTATGGTCAGTTTATGAGTGTTTTCAAAAATTCTCCCCAAATCCTTTTGTTAGCTAGTAGTTCTTGTATTCAAATAGTTGTTACCCTATTTTACTTGTTTTGTCTTGGTTTTGAGGGCCCGATTCACTAATCACAACTAGGATTAAGGCATACCTCTTGATTTTCAATCCCTCTTCTCTTCCCTCAAAACTGTCTCCATTGAATTGAAGTCAGATATGGCCTATTTTAATTGCATGCCAGCAGACATGATTTAGAGCATGCTTCATCTGAACACTCAGAGAAACACTTGTGTACAGTGATGCATTTTATCTGTTTACCAGGACAAACAAGAGAGTAGCTCACATCCCACTCATGAGCTGTGCAGGCTGGTGTCATTACTGCTACAGCAGCCAGTTAGAGATACCTTAGGGAAAGTAGTGCTATCCCTGGGATACAGAAAATGTCTCATAAGGAAAATTAGCCTCTTACCCATGTGGTTTGAGATAAAGCCTCAATTGGATTATATCTCAGTTCCTGAAGGTTCTTGTTACTTCCAGGGTGAGTCACTTATGTTGTCCATTCAAATTTACATAGCAAATTAAATGACCTGAACTGAAGAGGATCATTTCTGCAAGCCTAGAGTAGCAGGTTCCCATGAGGCAGCTATTAATCTGTGCTCATAGTGCCTTCTACCACTTTGCTCTGCATATTTGGAAGTAGATTATGCTGGTTCTTGGAGTGAAGAATAAATGTCTTCATGAGGAATCACTGCAGAATAAATAATCACTTTAAATTGCAATAGCTTTTCTGATAGACATCCTGAACAAAGACAAGTACTCACAAGTTGAGAAGATGTTTAGTATTGCTGCCAGTGAAGTCAATGGCAAAATTCCATGTGGGGTGGGATCTTCCTTCTGAGGTTGTACAAGACCAGCATTTCATTAGGGCTAGATCAAATTCCCCACAGGTTTGGCAGAACACAGCAAGCGGTAGGTTAATGTGAAGTTGTGATGAACTTTTAATTGATCCTTTCATCTCATGCAGAGTATGTAGGTATAAAACTGAACCAATGACAGCTCAGTACAGCAGAACATAAATAACTGGAGGCACAGTAATGCTGTTCAACGTTTGTCAAAATAAAATCAAATTCCCCCTACTGTTTATTACCAGGAAATGAAAAATGTGCAGGTGAAATTTATTTGAAAGTATGGTAATGAAAACCAGTGAAGAGAATGTACAAAATCAAAGGCAAGTTGAGACTTCCTAATATATGGAAGACTCACTGTTTCATCTGCATATATGATTTGTACTTTCTTTCATCATGAAATTGCTGTATTTCTAATACACAGAGCAGTTATTAAAGAAGAGTAATGATAAAATCCATACTGCTGGATGTAAAGATAAAGAAAGTGTCTTTGGGCATAGTGCCTATGATGCCAGAAATGTTCTAGATTTCCTGCTTTTAAGTGAATGCCACAGTCTGCAGAGTTATAGCTGTGGAACTGTGGCTCTGGATCCTGCCAGCTAGGCTATTAGTAGGTATTACTTTAGTAAAATCTGATATTTTAATCTGGCCAAGAAAGCAGAAAAGTGTTTCAAGTGAGCAGCAGAATGAAAAAGCTGGAGTCCAAGAGAGTACAGTTAACAAAAAAGAGTACAATTTACTGTCCAGGTGTGTCAAGCCCAAAGAAAGACTCCATAAATGAACTCGGCTTTTAAAGTAGGACGTTATAGACAAATGCAATGGAGAAATGCTGACCCAGCATTAGCATGGGTTCCCACTCACATCCTGTCTTTTACAGCTTATTTCATTTACCCCTCTCAGGTACATCCTGATAACATGGTCTCTATGCAGGTCAGCTCCTCCTTTTATTTAGTTAAAATATCTATTCTGATATTTTTGCAGTTGAGCTTTCTTTTCACCTACCTCTAGTCACCTCTATTGATATTCCACATCAGGGGTGCAAAATTTCTAGGATGAGGTAGTATACCAGTCTCAGTAAACATTCATGTTTGCCAACTGCAGTGACTGGTCTGAGTAATTTTGTACCTTGAAAAAACAAAATTTTATTAATTATCTATTGGATGTTACTGAGTACAGTTTAATGCAAAGGTAAATGGTATATCAAAATAGATTAAGCCTCAGAACATTGGTACCAGAATACCAACCAAGCAAATACTCAGTGGGCTAAATATACCCAAAGTCATCTGAACCTCCAAAAGAAGTCATAAGGCCTGATTCTCTTCATTTATGCCACTATAAATCATCCTCCTTTAACAGACTTACTGCCAATCTGTAGCAGTGTGAATGAAAGGAAAACCAAGCCCTTAATCTTTGTATTCTTGGCACCAGCCTCCTCCTGAGTTTGGCCCTTGGACTCTCTTCCTAAAGCAGTGTCACATGATCAGTTGCAAACAAGTAAAGTGCAAAGTCCATGCAGGTGACTCAAGTGACCCAAGGAGAGGATAGCAGACTAAAGGTCTGTATGCAGAAAGTCAGAGAGAAATTATGCAGGAGCCACATATTTAAACAAGGATATTAAGCTAGATCACTCTGCAAAAGTCTAAGCAGCTTCAATTACCTTTGGAAACATCAATTCTTAGTGAATTGGGCCCTTATATTACCCCCTAGCCATAGTCCTTTCTCCCTCTATAGTACTGGTTTAACTTTCCCTCTAATTGTCTAATTAGGTTGCTATAGCTGTTAATAGGATAGTGTGCAGATATCTTAACCTCTGAGATTCTAATGACTTGTGCATATTAGACCAACTATCAAATACTGATAGTATTGACTCTCTGTCTTTGTTTTAAACCTGAAAAAAACCTCTTTGCATTTTACAAGTGCACTTCAGAACTAGCTATAGTTACAGAAGTGCAGCCTTTCTGAATCATTATCTGTACTCATAGGCACTAAGAGCTTTTACTCAGCTTCTGTTACTTGATTACTGCACTCCAAATGAAAAGTTTTTGCAAATAATGGAAGCACCTAAGCCGGATTTTTTTTAAGTGTGTCTATTTGATTTTTGTTTTCTTCAAATCAAGACATTTGAAAAGCACTATGTCTACAGTTATTCAGATACATTGTTTTAAAACAAAGGCAGAATTGGTTTTTCAGATGTTTTTGTATTAACCATTATTAACACAGAGGTACTGGCCACATCTCAGATGTGCCAAAGCCTCGTTAAATTTCAACAAAGCTTATTTGCAAGTCAGAGTGGTAAAAAATGGTGTAATGGGAAAAAAAGACCCACTATAAGTTGCAAACTATATAGTGCATTGTAAAGGCTTAATAATGGCTGTGTGTGAGGGAGCCCGGACTTGGTTGCCTGCCACTTCAGTCTTTTCTCTGTTTATGAGAGAAACTTAAGTAGCTCATACATTTGTGGTGCCACTCTGCTCAGAGGTGAAATTCACCCAGTGGGACTGGCTATTCAGGCACTTACAGGGCATTGTGATACTGCTTACAGGAGGAGTGTCACTGCCTAGTAGTAAGTGTTTGCAAAATACAGCTCTAACATAGCTGGGACAGGCTATTAAGGTTTAATCTGCTCCTGCACTGCTTCTTCAAAATCATACAGAAGGAAGTTTGTCTCGATTAGCTGTGTAAGCTTGCTTCTCAGTGTGTACTAGACTAATACATTAGTAACAGAGAGAATATAGTGATTCCTTGCATTTGTGTGGAATCCCTCTCTACGTAGTGACCATCTGGTACGCATTAATATTTTCACAAAGCCTTAGCTTTCCATTACCAGGAAGTTCTCTGTGTATTGGCAACATATGGTTCAAGAAATTATTTTTTTTTTCCCCAGGAAACGTGTCCCTTAGGCATATACTTCCTCTTGATTTCTGTTTTATGAAATGTTTCTTTTTAAATTATACTTAATAGCTTTTCCTTAGAATTCCTCCTCTAAGCACACGTAAAAGTGCAAGTGCCTGGAAAGAGATATAGGCATATAAATGCATATCAAAAATAGGCATAAAATATGATTGCTACTTGACAAGATTTTCTTCTCTTTCACCTCCTTATCAAGCAATGACTAATTGCTTTCTTATGCTGAGTGCAGCACTATGTTTAAGCTGACCAAATACTGTACACATTATTGTTGTTGCTGAATGAGGTATAAACTTGAAGACTGGAACCCCATAAGTGCTTGCACTGTGGTTTAATCCTTAGGGGGAAAAAAACATGAAAATTCCATGATTTCTATTTTCTAGCCTATTGAAAATTGGCTAGAAAATTGTCTTCCCTGTTATTTGTCTTGTTCCTCGGGGAAGAGCCCAGGAGTTGACAAGCATAAAATAGTGTTGGAGTGAATACTTTCAGGATCTAGCATATTCTTGCTTCAGGAGGGCCTGTGTTTTCAGTTGTTGGACCTCCACCTACCTCTCTGGACACAAAGAGTCCTGCTGCAGGACTGCTGTGGAGCAGGCAGCACATTTGAATTGGAGCTCAAATGGAGTCCTCCATCTGTGTGTTACCAATGTTCCCAGTCATGACGGGGTTTATGGAAACCTTTTAAAAGAGAGGATTACATTTGGCTTCTCTTTTCTACTTGGGCAACATTCAAAACTCTGTCTTAACAAAACACAGTGTTTAATTTGCTGTTTTAAAGAAAAATGGCTGGGAGAAAACACACTTTTTACCATGAGAAGGTAAAAAATAATCCACTGTCCTTGTCAGTGTAAAACCTTCAGATGGACATCCAGAGCTAAATTGTGTTAACGATTAGCTATAGTTGAAGGTTGGCTTCATGGCGAGAACACTGTAAATTTAACCAATTTTCCTTTCTAAGCATACAGGTTAAAGGAGTTCATCATGGCCACGTCTTCTGCATAGTTCAAAGTGCTCCCATATATAATTCAACTCAATAAATCAAAAGGTCTCCTTGAAAACTTGCAGAGGAGCACAGATATTTTTTTCCTCTAAAGTCATTAATATTCAATAGAACTTCTTTAAATCATAGTAGTATCTTAATAGAAGTTGCAGCGTTTTGCTGGCTTCATCAGTAGTTCAGCACCATGAAGCTGGTGAAAGGGATGAATAAAATGAAGCATGTGAGTGCATCTAAAAGCTTGGGAACATTGGTCGCTAACATTTAGATTTTTGATTGTTGGAGTAGAATTGAGCAACTAAGTTCATAGTCTCTCTCTAGACTTCTGATAGTTGGGGCTGTATGGCTTTAGAAGCCATTTAAAACAGCGTTTTTGAGATGCAGCTTTCAAAAGCTTTGTGCTTATCCAGGAGCTGTTTAAAATAAACTGCAGAAGCAGAGGCTCTACTTGCCCAGCTCTGTGCCTTCTCTGTGAGGCTTAAATCTCAGCTCCTTGTGTTGATCTGTCTCTGCCCCAGTGAGTCCCAAATTATTTTTCTGAGCAGTGAAGCAAGATCAAGGAAGGGAGCAGGGAGAGCATCCCTGCCAGGGCAGCCTGTAGCCTGGTGATTGGACTCCTCTCCAAGAGAGATTCATCTAAAGAAGGAAAATTAATTTGCTGGGCTGTTCAAAAGGAGATAGCAGAAAGGAGGGCTGCTGTCAGTCTGTCTAGTGTTACCTGACAAAAAATGTTATATGCCATTCTGTCTGTGAATAATCAAATTCTGTTTGTTTGAGCATGTGTCAAAAATCCTATTTTTAATGGGTTCTTTAAGGAAAGTAGGTAAGGGGATATAGTTACTCCACATCAAATTAAGGAGGCCCAGAACTCCTTGAATCCTGATGAAAATAACTCACTTTCTCACATGTGCTGAAAGGAATCTTTCAGAATGGTTTTGAGGTCAAAATGTTGTGGTGTGGATGGCATTTGGTGCCCTCTCCCCAAAGCAGCTGAGTTGCTGGAAAGTCCATATGGGAGCTGTCTTTCAGAGGTGGTAGACTCCAAGCATCTCAAGCATTTTAGGTGCTGATGTACTTTTCAGATCCAGCTGCAAAGAGTGTATGAATCTACAAACATGCCACTGTCCCATCCAAACCACCTTTCAAATTGTGCTGTATTTCTAGTGGGGCATGTTCTGTGAATGTGCTGTTTGTTGGGGTGTATATGACGTGTGAGAATTGGATCAGTCTTGTTCAGGGCAACAGTAACAAGGTCTAGAGCATTTGTAATGGAAAAAAATGTGAGACCTCAGTCTCAGCTGTTGCTGGAGTCATGGGTTCTTGGGCAGATCCATGTGGTGAGGCACTGTCACTCTGAGCAGAAATGGTGCTCAGTCTTGTGCTTATTTCAGAGCCATCTTGGGCCATCAGCTCAGGTAGGACCAATAGTGCAAGCAGGGGTCAGCAGCTGGCCTGGGACATTTCCCATCTGGACAGGAGTGCTGCATTGTGAGCACGCTGGTGTTAGGCAGTGCTTCATTCCCCTGGGGACATGAGGTAGACTGCCTCATGATGCCACCCTTTTGTAGTTTTTCTGGTGTTTCCATTCAGTTTCAGCCGTTTTGGACATTGTTCTGTTTTGAATTGGTTTTTTATTTGGTTTTTGACTGAGCCAGGCATGGGCTGGCACTTCAGTTTCAGTCAGGCATGTGTACTGAATCCAGCCAAAGGATGCTTGACTCAGATGATGTGTGCTTACCCTCTTTCATATGCATTTGACTCTGTTGAGAAGCACGGAACTGCCAGCTCAGTGGCAGCACCTATTAGCACCCTGATTTGGAAGGTTCAAATCCCCTCTTCCTTTCGAGTCATGTTTTGAAGGACTTTTGAACCGTTGCTCAGCCTAAGACAAGATGTTCACCCATCACGGAAGCAAAGCAGTGCGTACATCCCTGAGCACAGGGAGGTAGCGTGGTAAGTGACTAATGAGACTTGTCTTCCCTACCTGTATTTATAATGCAAACAGGACACTCCAGTTCTCTAGTCCCAAGCACCACCACTTCTGACTCTCGCGCTCGACAGGGTTATGATGCTAGGGGACGCATGCTGGATTGGAAGGATGTGCTTGGTTCATCTGAAAATACAGATCCATATGTGGCAGTTTCATCCCATAATCATCAAGACAAGAAGGGTAAGGCCTTGGAAATGACATCCTGTGGTGAGGAGGGAGGGGGAGGAGGACTAAAGTGTAACTGCTTCCAGCTGGCTCAGAGTACCTTGTAATGAAACTCCCATGCTATAATTAAAAGCTTATCGTAAAGTCTGAAACTAAACAGCCAATCTTAGACTCAGTCCTAGATAATTCACTGCCTGAGGAAACCACACAAAACAAACAGAAGTGTATGCCTTTATAGACAATTTTGTGCTTGTGTATGGGAAGAAGGGAAATGGGGGATTTAACTCTCTTTAAATTTGATCTGCCCTGTTCTCTGACAAAACAAGATTCATGGCTTCCTATTGTTCTTAAGGATGCATTTTTATTGCCTTTCTCTGAATTCCCAAGGCAGCACAACTAATTTCTCAGCTAATTTCACATTATTTCCATCTCTCGACAACCATGGAACCATAGAATCATGAAGTGCTTTGATTTGGAAGAGACCTTAAAGATAATCTTGTTCCATCCCCCCCTGTCATCACCAGGAATGCTTTCCACTTGACCAGGTTGTTCCAAGCCCCATTGAACCTGGCTTTGAACTGTCTCAGGAATGGGCCATCAACAGCTTCTCTGGGCAACCAGTTGCAATGCTTCACCACCCACCTCAAAGTAAAGAATTTCTTCTTAATATCTAATTTAATCCTGTCCCCTTTCAGTTTGAACCATTTGTTTGGTTCTATCACTGCATGATCTCATGATCTTGTAAAAAGTCCCTCTCCACCTCTTATATACTCCCCTGTGGTAGTGGAAGGCATCTATAACATCTTCCCAGAAACTTCTCTTCCTCATCCTGAACAATCCCAGCTCTCTCAGCCTGTCTTCATAACAGCAGCTCTCCACCTCTCTGATCATCTTTGTGGCCCACGTCTTTCCTCTGCTGGGGACTCCAGAGCTGGACACAGCTCTGCAGGTGGGGTCTCACCAGAGCAGAGCAGAGGGGCAGAATCCCTCCCTCCCCTGCTGCCCATGCTGCTCTGGATGCAGCCCGGGACACGACTGGCTGTGTGGGCTGTGACTTGCTCTGACTCAGGTACTTTGTGCTTGGCCTTGTTAAACCTCAAGATTCCCATGGGCCTATTTCTCAATTTTGTCAAAGTCCCTCTGGATGGCATCCCATCCTTCAGGTGCATCAGTTACACCACACAGCTTAATGTCATCTGCAAACCTGCTGAAGGCCAACTCAATTCCACTGTCATTGATAAAGACGTTGGTCCCAAAATTGACCCCTGCAGGACACCACTTGTCACTGGTCTCCATTCAGACCTCAAGCCATTGACCACTATTCTCTGAATAAGGCCATCCAGTGAATTCCTTATCCAGTAAATTGTCCACCCATCAAGTCCATCTCTCTCCAATTTAGTGAGAAGGATGTTGTGGGGGACGATGTCAAAGGCCTTACAGAAGTCCAGATAAATTAAATACATAGATCTTTCCTTGTCTATTGTCTGGCCAAGTTGGCCAGACAATGCTTTCCCTTGGTGAAGCTGTGCTGGTTGTCTTTGACCCCTCCCTGTCCTCCATGTGCCTTAGCAGAGTTTCAAGGAAGATATGTTCCATGAGCTTCCCAGGCACAGAGATAATGGGACTGACAAGTTGACAGGTTCTTTCTACCCCTTTTTAAGATGGGTACAATATTACCATTTTTCCAGTCACCTGACTTCTACACTTTTTAAATATCATGGCCAGTGGCTTGGTAATTAAAACAGCCAGTTCCTGGGATTCTAGGATACATCTCACAAAGTTCTATAGACTTAGGTATGTTCAAGTTCTTCAAGTGGTTTCAAACCGGATTTTCTCTTACAGTGGGAGGGACTTTGCCCCCCCCACCCTGTCTTGTGGATCAAACATTTTAGAGGTGTGGGAAGAGTGGTTGAAAGAGAAGACTGAGGCAAAATTATTGTTGAGTGCCTCAGCCTTCTCCTCATGCCAGCCTTACTTACCAGGTGGAGTACCAGCTCCTTTTCTGGCTGACATACCTGTAGAATCCCTTCATATTATTCTTGGCATCCCTTGCCTAGTTGAGCTCCAACTACACCTTGACCTTCCTGACCCATCCATATATAACCAGACTGTGTTCCCATACTTTTTCCATGATACCCATCCCATCTTCCACCACCTGTGCATTTCATTTTTGCCCATTAGTTCAGCTAGCAGGTCCCAATACAGCCATCCAGTATCTTGTCTTTCTTGTCCAATTTCTTTCACTTGGGTTTTGCTAGCTCTTCCCTCTTGGGAGACATCCTTAAAGATATGCCAGCTCTATTGTGCTCCCTTGTCCTTGAGGGCAGTTTCCCAGGGGGTCCTACTGACCTCCAGAAGAGCTGAAAGTTTGCTCTTCTAAAATGCAGGGTCCTGGCTTTACTCTTGACTGACCCATATGCCTGAGGACTGTGAACTCCACCATTGTGTGATCACTGCAGCCCAGGCTGCTGCCACTCGTGACATCACTATCAGTTCACTTCAGCTGGTGACCCTCAGGTCCAGTACCCCAACACAAATAAGGAAAGCCTGCTCTAGTCTAACCATTGAAGTAAAACTGGGAGTAGTCCTAGTCACTGGGCCTCAGTCCCACTGTCTTCAGTGAGATCTGAGCAAAAAATGCCATGTAGAGTGTGGTCATAAATTAAATGATGCATAAATGACTGCTCATGGAGAGGTTCTATGTTTTGTTTTTCACACAACAAAAAGTTGGGATTTAGCTGTCATTTCACAGTGCTCAGACCAGTGCTGAAGCAGGATTCTAATAAAAATCCTGTCCTTTGGCCTCCACTTCCCCTTTGCCATACATACAGAGAGTTAGGCAGAGAATTGCCAAAATTTGCTGCTTGAACATAGAGAAGAATCTTTCCTTCTATGCAGAGATGATGGTGCTCCTCATTGCATCTTGACCCTCATCATTCTTTCAGCTCATTTTAATCTGTATCTCAGAGACTTTAAAATGGTTCCTTTTAAACAGGGAAGTCAGGTTCAAATAGCTCCACTGCCTAGAGAGATCTGTTATTCTTCTCCAGGGTGTTCTTAGATCTCTTCTTCCAATCTCTGTTCTGTTGAAGATGTTTTTCTCTGTGTGGACTAATTAAGTACTCAGTGTGTCTGAAGGAAGATGAGTATGAGCAAAACTCACTTGCTGAGTGGTTAGGGCATTCACCAGGGGCAGGAACACACGAGTTCAGTTCTTTTTGCTATGAATACTTGATATAAAACACTTAAAATATTAATTGAAATGTGGATTCCAGTCTCTATTGTTCATGTATTTTATATGAAAAGCTCATTAGACAAAAGCATCAGCTGTTCCTAGATCGGCTCCTGGCATGCCAGACCTGATGTTTTCCATTGTCTGCCCAAACTAGTAGGTTACTATTTTCCCCTGTTCTTTCCCCTCCATTTGACGTACTGGATCTTGAATTCTCTGCATTAGTTGTGAAGGCTTTCAGCAAGGAGTGATGAGCACATTAACATCACAGAACAGTCTTTAGCAGAGCTACATGAACAGCTGCTGGTGGTCTGGACCCAGACTGACCTCAGTGCCTGTTATTCATAACAGCCCCAGATACACGATGCCTCCCACAGTCCAGCAATATCCAGGGTTTCTCACTGAACTCCCCAGGACTGACCTCAAAGAGCCTTCACAGTTCTTTATCACAAAGGCAATAGGCATCACCTGGCTGGCCCAGCAGAGACAAAGCCTGAAGCATTTTTCCGGTTGAGGAGGTCGTTCAAATTAGGCAGGAGATACAGTAAAATTTCTTGATACACCATGGAAAATATTAATCTAGTAGCCTTGGCTTTTAGGCTTATTGGCAGGAAATTGAATATGAAGATTTAAATTCCTACAGGCAGAGGATGTAAACTTGTCCCCCACATCCCAGCTAATTAGCTCTTCCTACAAAAAAGGGGAAAAACTACTCCTTGTAGAGCCTAATCCTGTAGACATTCTTGGAGAATAACAGCAAAATCTAAACTAAAAGGTGGATTTCTAGAACCTGATCAGTCTTACCTATGTGTTAAGCACAGCGCCTCTTTGCATCCTGCAGACCTGGGGGCTGCTGAGCCTTGGCAGAGGAAGAATTTCAGGCAGCTGCAATACTCAAACTCAAAACCATTATTTCAGGTGCAAGGGAGTGGCAGTACTTAAGATGAAACCTCACACTCCTAATTCCAGTTTAAACTCAGTTTGAGATATCATCTTCATTTTTTAATTCCTCATCCCTTTTTCTGTAATTGTAGAAAGGCAACTGAGAAAAAGGAGTATCACTTATGTAGCAGAGGGTAGGCAGGTAAACCTGCATGCCTTCCTTAAGATGGAAGCACTCCTCTTTCCTCTCAGCAATGTCAATAATAATGTTGACAGCCAAAAAATTAGGATATTTTCTTTCTTTGTCCAATCTGTTGGTAACACATGTTATACACAATACTTTAGGCTAGAGGATATTTCTTAGAAAATTCAGTGTTCTCACTTCTGAAAATAAGTGGTATCTTTCTCTAGTT